>JAULCA010269694.1:0-13203 GCA_032360845.1 Crassadoma gigantea
TAGAACCAAGTTTTGCCTGTTATTTGCCCCTGTTTACGATGTCTTACATCGGATTTAGTGTCTTCTTGGTTTCTTGATTATTTCTTTTTGTATTGATTTCGATTTTTGATTTACGAATAAAATAATCTTCGGCCTAATGTTTTGACAGTGAAACACAATAAATAATTTTATAGCCATCTTACCCCTATCGCTGTATTCTACATATGTTTCGGAACACTTTGTATATCAATCGGGAACCATCAGGACTTTCCCTTTAAGAAACATACATAGAGGAAAGTGCCGATGCATCCCGATTGTTTCTATATTGCTTTGTTATTCTCTTGACTTAAACCCTTTCACCACTAAAGACCTTAATGGACTTATCCAGATCAATACATGGTAGAGTTTATTAAAGTAACATAGGGATGAACGGGTTAAGATAATAACCATAAGCCGAAGAAAAATGCCCCTTGCAACTTTGCTCTCTGCATCTCACAACATACTATTAGAATACGTCCTAATTGTTTTGGTATTTCTAGTGATTATTTTGTTCCTTGCTTTTGATGCTGTTCTTTTTTTTTGTCACATGTGATGTAGTTAACAAACATTTTTTTTTGATAAATTTTCGCAGAAAATATTTTTTTCCTGTAACGAATACTGAATGTAATGCATCTTGAAATTAATGGACGCAGTAAATCATACATGAATGTATGACGTAATGGCTAATTAAACATGAAGTATATAACGAAGTGGCTCTAAAAAAATTTGATAAGTACCTTTGACAATGATTTGATAACTACCTTTGATAATGATCGTATTCCGTAGGGGGAGAGAAACTCGTCCTCGTTCAGTATATGTGATAGAACCCGTTTCAGTTGTTCTTTTTTGACTATTGATAAAAGTATCGCCTCTTCTCGACCCTCCTGACAGAAAAATGATATCTGAAAAAAAGTCGTATATAAATAAACATTACATACGCAAATCCTATCACGACATAAGTTATACAGAGAAGTTCACATAGCATTAAACGACATACATTAGGATTGGTTGTCAGGTGACGCAGTGGATAACGCACTCGCCTTTAACCAAGACGGCCGGGGTTAGGTTCCTCGATCAGACGTGACAAGATATGAGGTCACCTGACCGACTACGTGAGTATTCGGGTTTCCTTATATATTAAGACTCCCCGCGCGCTAACATCCGGGCCAACAAGAGTGAATTATATAAGTTCAAAGAACTTGTTTCATAATTGTTGTAAAATACATGTCATCGGATATTTCTTTATATCGTATATTTGATATGAAGAACATGACATATTGCATTTTACTTTTCATGTACTATACAAAGCGTTGCTAGGATAATACATAGTCTGTTGGTGGTCTGTTTACTGTTTCCATGGACGTTAAGAAATGTATGCCATGTTTGCTTAAATTGAATTATTGTTTTTTTTGGTAGGTAGTCTAATGCCAACATACGAGTACATTACACAATGACATTACTGTGAACATTGTGACACTATGAACAGTGATATATATATGTTTATCAACTTCACGATGAAAAATTAAATCATTTTCTAAACGCAACAGATTTACTTAACACTACACGACATACCTAACTTTTGAATTATGTTAGAATTACAAACTTACAAGATGTTGTTATAAACATTGTTTGTTGTTAAAATAGAACTTGCTAAAATATTGTATGCCTTTCGTATATGCAATAAATTTACTACTCTCCGAACAGTTTGTCCACATTATGAAAAATACATATCTAAAAATCTCCCTCTCCCTCTCTCTCTCTCTCCCTCTCTCTCTCTCTCTCCCTCTCTTCATACGTTATATGTTCAAATAGTTGTGTATATTGTATATGCCATCTTGAATTTTGTAAATATATACAGATGTTTTACTGTACAACTTGCGCCCAATCCTTTTTCTTCAAAGGTAATAAAATTTGTTTAAATCAGATTTACTACTTTCTGTAGGCTGTATACCAGGAATTTTTCGCCAAGTCAAACTTTCGCTCTTCACCAGCTAAATAATCCAAATTCGCCCAGCGTCAATTTCGCCCTACACTTATCATTACTATAAATATTATCTTGTTTACTAGTGTCGATGTAATGATAAATTCGCCTACATTATGGAGGGCGAAAAAGTCGAAAATTAAACCACAGCGAAAATTTCCTGGTATACAGTGTATCTTCTGGAATGAAAGAATCGAAATTTATCGAAAATGAGAACATATCTTCAAGAAAAAATGTTTAAGTTTTAAAATATTTGATCAAGTATGAAAAATTAAATAGATCATATGTATTTATGCATAAATCATGCATTCACAAAGTTATATAGACAAAATAGTACGGCAAAAAGTCCAGCAACTACATACACGTTTGGTAAGATCCTTCCTATGTTTAAGAAACCATCTAGTTCGCTTGTAAAAGTGCGAATGTATCTTTATATCCGAGAACTTCAACACCAAGGTCGAGAAAAGGGGGACAACTCCAACCATGGACATGATCTTTAACGGATACGTCGTTCTTTTGTCCTTCACGTGATCGTAATAAAAACCATCCTCTTCATTCCAAAGACCTGTGTATCAAGGATTATTTAAAGCATCATAATATATAACACAATATCATATGAACCCGGGACCTCCGATCGAACTCTCTAACCAAACGAGCTACTGGAGTACAGTGTATACGTTCTAGGCCTGTATACACCCTCCTAGTTTTTCCTTCCCCACCCACTCCACTCCCCACTCCCACAACAATGCTATCTACAACCCAGGATAACAAGATATTCATTTGCAAAGTACACATAATTGAACGCCAGACAGACGCTCTAATTAATTTGTGTTTTCTTTTTTTATTTCATCTTTATTGTTTTTTTTTAATCAAAGCTCATCAAGGCATTGTTTTCCTTTTAAAATGATTTATTAAAGTTATAGGTAGGGCTAAGAATGAGTTTCCAATATAAAAGTTACTGGTTTTGGCGGAAATACAGGGGTTCTTGAGCAGACTATATTTACCTACATCCCCTTGTTGATTAATGGCGTCGATAATGGCGACGTAGTGTTCGAAGAATTTACTGGCCATGTCTTCGTAAGTAGGGTCGCGTCGGGCGAGAATGAGACTGATCTCCAGCATAATTGAACAGAAGAAAGACATCCATGCCGTACCGTCGGCCTGCACCAGACGTCCGCCCGTTGGGAGGGGTTTGGACCGGTCAAACACGCCAATGTTGTCCAGACCTAGAAACCCGCCTGAGAAAATGTTCCTACCAGACGGATCCTTTCGGTTAACCCACCTGTTGATAACATCACGAAATTTGAAAAAAAAAATGTCCATCCAGAAATGATTTTTTTTCAGGACAGACATCTGAAATAAGACATTTCTAATTAAACATTGTTTACTAAAGTAATTTTATTTTTCAAACTCACCAAGCAGAGAAGACATTCTGATGAAAACACCGGGCTAGGAATTAGCGAACAATTCATCACACATGTTAAGCCGGCAATATTAAAATAATGTTGAACTAAAGATAAGAAATATCAATTAACTATCTACCTCAACAACTGAGGAGGATTGTGTGGACTGATTTAACTAGGGAGGACCATGAGCCAGATTTATATAAAAACGGCGTTGAAGTGGTTGCTAAATTCAAGTTATCAAAAGTCGTCCAAAGTTTTAAAAAAAATATTAACATATTTACATAAGTTAAATATTTCCTCTTAAAATAAAGTAGCCCCTGGAGATTATTTAAATAACACTTAATAGTATTTAGTTAATATACGAACTGGCTGCAAACAGACAGAGGGACATATATTACAAAATGGAAAAGACGAATTATATCAACAGGACGAGGATACATTTTTTATAATTTTTATTTCATTTTTGGAAATGCCAATGGATTAAAACTGTTATCTACATTGATATCAAACTTTTTCTTTCTACACAAAGTACGTATTAAACGTGTCGCGACGTTTTAAGACCGACTGTTCCCTTTGTCAAGTCAAAGTCGGTCTTGAAACGTTGCGACACGTTTGATACGTACGAAAGAATAACTTGGATATCACATCTTTCCAAACTGATGAATCTTATTGAAGATAGTGGTGCAACAGTGTTCATTACAGTGTTAAGGATCCATGTCCCACTGCACTGTGGTTTCTCCTAAATACAGTTACCTCCCTTTAATTTCGTTTTAGATATGCCTGTGAGACACTGGAGCCAGTGCTCTTTCGTCAACAAGGTACAATTTACCTCAATCGGTTAAAACGATAGTATAACAATTTCAAGACAATGATTTAAATCTACACTCAAAAAACAGTTTTACCTGGTTTTGGCAGTGGAACAGGGGTCCTTAAAAGAGAAACTCAAATACGTGGTGTTGTTTGCATTAAAACAACAGATGCAGCCGAACTGATAGCCACGATAAAAAAAGTTAGGGTTGTGTTTTATTCTCCCAAAAATACAAATTCACTGTGTTTATGAGAATAAAAAAATAACTCTTCTGGGCAAGTTTTTGTACATAATTAATAACGTTATTTTTCCAAAAATTGATTTCATTCTTCAAACACATCGTCTTCGTTCTCTGTTTGGCTTGGTTAAGGTTTGGTTTAGTATTACTTAACGTTCTTTCATTTAAGGACGGCCTCCCCTGTGTGCAAGATGCATGCGTGTAGTGTATGCATGTGTGTGTTGGAAGACTGCGATATGTTCGTGTTTGTCTCCTTGTGATAGCGCGGAACTGATACCGACTTTATAGTGTTACCTCCCTTACTCACTTCTCTGCCATTTGAAGCTACGTGTATTCCAGAGCGCAAAGCTAAATTGCTAATTCATTAAATCAGAGTTTATGGCGTCGCCTCAGCTTAAAGTCTAGAATCTAGCTTCAAATACGTTAACCAAAATGCTGAGATAGTAATGCCTTGCTTTATGGGGTATATATCTATCAACTGACCATGTTAAATTGAGAAAAGAATTGTGAAAGCATTTAGCAGGAGAAACTTCCCGCGTGAACTGGAAAACATAAACGTAAAAAATTTCGCTTGGAAACAAGGCATAACAAGATGAGAAGTAATGTACTTTTTAGCACCTAGCTACCAAGTAGCAAGCTCACTCTTTTCTGTCTTCTTTCTGATTAAGATGATGTCTTCCTAGGCACCCGTTGTCTTATGACCCTGGCTGTTGCGAGGACGCTTAACCCCAAACCAACAAACATACAAAATAAACTCACCATGGAGGACATTTTTATGGAATTGAAGTTTCTGTGAGCATTGGCTGTGAAGTTATACATTCCTAATGCGAAATTAAGTAAAGGTTTATTGGATCGAGATACGTTTTGTGGTTTCGGTTTGGTTTTATATCGTTGAACGTCCTATTTACAGCTTGGAGCATTTAAGGACGTGTCGACATGTATGTTGTGCATGCAAAAGAACCTGCTTATGAGGTAACGAAATCGCCACAGAGAGTTGTGGACAAGTTTGCAAACGAGGAACAGTTTTTTTAAGTTAAATGCTTTATTTTAAGTTAAATGTCTAAGAAGTAACGAAATCCGAATTGGAAATTGAACCGTATTTATGTAATATTTGCCATCAAAGACAAACTCACCATGTGAAATTGAGCATCAGTTTGTGGAAACACCTGGCTAGGAATACTAGATCTCGCTTGCCTTTTGGACCAGAAGCTTTATATACCTTCAGTGCTGCGTAGGCGTGGACGGGAGGGTTGACATCTTCTAAGCAGAATTCGTACGCCGGGATCTGAACAGCATTCGAACAAGTATACATAGCTACGAATGTAACAAAATTAGTCAGCGATGTTTGCTGAAATATAGAATTCGTTGAAGTACATTTCGTAGGCTTTGTAATAAACCGAAGGAGTACTTATCTAATTTCAGCTATTCCTCCTATAATCAAGGGCCGTCGGCAATTTCAGTAAAACGAGAACATTTTTTTTTTACTCATTTTCGGAAAGTGCCCTAATGATAGACTATTTGTTCATATATCATTGTTCAAACTAACAACAACACCAACATATACGACGACATATGCAAGAAGTATTCTATCTATGCAATGTCTGAGACTTTATTCTCTTCGCTCCGACTCTAAATTGTGTTTAATGTGTTATCTTGATACAATTGCAATTAATAAAAGGGTAAAAATGGCCATTAACTTACCTGACCATTCGGATGCATATACCATTCCCGCAAAAGCAGCAAGATTTGTTCCTTGGCGAAACTGATGTCAATGTTTGCCATGGGAATCATGTGGAAAGCAAGGTCCCATGATGCATACTGTGCAATAAAATGACAGGCGACTATTCTTACTATTTAGTATATGACAGACTCCATTTCCCTAACTCCGGAATCAATTAACCTGACTTACACGAGAGATGTAAGACTGTAGACGTGACGTTTTATAATTGTCAGTTGTCATACTGTTTTTCTACATTCACCATTCGGTTTCCCCCTTGTTTTTATCAAAACATGTCTACCCATTTGATTTGGCATTTGATATAGCAGATAAGTCAAATGTTTATGAAGAAATCGGTATTATTTTATATATATATAGTGCAGTCGTTTTCTTTCTCAAGATTTGAATTAGACTTTTTTTGTAAACCAGTGTCTTTTTTATTAAACATTTTCTTCGGGTTAGTAAATATGGATTATGAAAATGTTCTTGTTACACAACCAATAAGTGTTTTTATGTGGCGTTTCCATTACTAGAACTGTATGTACTCTGTCACCTTCATCAGGAAAAATGACCAGTGAATCGTATGCACACAAACGTGTAAAATGTGTACGAGTTGTCTACATATCGATTTCGATTCGCCTAGGCTGTAAGCGTACGTACAATAGTTGCACACATCTATCAGCAACGCTTCGGCACTGTTATGGATAGTCCAGTATCTCCCAATGTGATCAATTTGTTTTTGGAATATCTGAAGCAAGAAACAATAGCCATTGCCTTCATAGAATGCAAGCCTAGCTTATGGGAACGATATGTTGACGATATACTTGAGATAATCAAGAAAGGGTCACAGAAGGATTTGACCATCCATCTATATACACAACATAGGTGTCACAAGCAACATCAAATTTACATGTTAGGAAGAAACCAGCGACACAATGCTCTTCCTTGACACTCTACTGGTAACAAAAGAAGACGGAACCGTGAATGTTACATGTATTGTCTATACAGACCAGTACCTAACTTCAAATTTCACCATCCTTTGCACCAGAGGTTAGGCGTCGTACGCACATTTCTCAACAATTGTGATACAGTAGCCACAGAACAACAGGACAAAACACAAGAGAAGATTCACATCGCTAGGGCAAATGAGAACATGTGCATATCCAGAATTGGCCCTAAAACGTGTAAAAAAACCTGTCAATATAAGGAGTAGAAAACGAAAAGGCCAATCAATGATAAAAACAAAACAAAAGGATATATAGTGGTCATGGCATAGCAACAGCCATAAGACGCTTCGTACCATTCTACAACACCCTCGGGATAAACGATCTATAGAAACCGTCACAGAATGCGTTCACAAAATTTGAACGCAAAACTTTCGTCGCATCGTTTACAGGAGAAACTGGAAGACGATTTGGGGTCCGCCTTGGTGAACACCTGAAAAATACGGGCACATGAGAAGGAAGGAAATTCACTAGATCAGACAGGAAGCAGTCGGAGCTCCAAATAAATAAATCGGCAGTCACAGACCATGCCAGACAAAACAAAATACATGTGATTGACTGGGATAACTTCTATGTATGGGGAAGAGAGAGCAATCTGCTCAAGCGGCAGATAAAGGAAGCCATCTAGATACGCAGCATTGGGCCGGTTCTAAATCGAGGTGAGGAAACACATAGACTTTCGCTCATTGCTAAGTATTAAACACAGCGTATCGGAATCGAGTCATTTCGGTAATTAAGTAACAACTAATGTAAATACGCTAACAGCGTAGCCGAATCGGCATCGATTCGTAGACAACTTGTTCACAGTTTACACCTTTGTGTGCATACGCTTCACTTGTCATTTGTCTGATGAAGATAACAGAGTATATATCGTACTAGCCATCGAAACGTCACATAGAAACACTTCTTGGTTTTGTAACAAGAACATTTTCACGTCCTTTTTTAATTATTCATTATTAATTACGTTATTTTCCCATGTGTTCGAGGGAAGACCTTTTAAAATTTCACTTGAATCGATCAATCAGGAACCGTTGGTACTTTAAATGAAACTTTCTCGTTTACGGAAGATGCCAACAATTCCCGATCAGTGGTTGATGAATATTGAACCTACCCATGGGTATTCCCACTTATCCGGCATAGAGATGACGTCACGATTAAACAGATGTTTCCAGTCAGAATTGCGTCCCTTTTCTCTCCTAGTCGGGGGTTTAGGTTGTGCACTGTCTCCTGCCAGCCAGTGTTTGATGACGTAGTAATAAAACTGTTTACTCCACAGTAGACCAGCGTAGGCTTGCCTTACAATATCCCTATCCGACGGGCGGCGGTTCGGAATCACCTTAGTAATGTAAGCTTTCGTGAGAAAACATATTTTAACATATGATTAGGTTGACATCCAAGGGCAAAGGAATGTGAAGTATTTCTGACTCAGTTTTCTTCTTGACAGTTTAAAATACTACTAACATTCATGAAGGATCCCTGTCCCATTTGGCTGTTGTTTTTTCTTATATACAGTTATCTTTACTTAACATTAATTTGCTATCACAGTAGGCAAACCACATTTCGGCTGGGTAGGTAGCTAAAAAAGTAAGAGCGATAGTATTTTTTTACAATCTGTGGTCCATGGTTCGAATCCCGGTCCAGTTATGCAGACATTTTAAACTCAAAACACTGATGTTCATTATGATTTGTTAATTTCATCATTTATTGTTTTTCAAAAAGGTATGATTTTCATTTCATAAATGATTAATGAAGACTATAGACCTGTCGGAGAAACAATTTTCAATACTTAGTTTCAGATTTCGACAAAAGTCGAAGTTCCTTAAATTTAAGTATTTCAAAACGCCACCCGGTAAAAAATGAGAAAAAAAACGTTCATTTATACATTTAAATGCTCCTTTATTCTGCCGAAACAGATCTTCAGCTAAATAATTAATTTCTATCTGTGTCAAATAAGAATCCACATCCTAATGCATTTTTCAAATTAAAACTCTGTGAGTCGGAACTGACTATTTTGTCGGATTTGTAAATAAGGAAAACTGTCTGCGAGTGCCTAGTTTAAAAGTGAACAAATCAAACGATTAGTTTTTTTATTTAATGCTTTTTCATAATTTCTGTTGATACCTGATTATAAAATGCATCAGCCTCCTTTTGTCTTTGTTTAAACATCTCATCAAATTCGCTGCGTGCAAAACCATTCACTGGAGCCTCGTTTTCATTATATAGCCTCACTCTGATGACGGCCTCTTCGCCTCCCGCTAGGTGGAGTTTGTAATGCGCTGCACACTTTGTTCCTTCTTTGGCAGGATTCACCCTTTCTGTTTTACCTTGATTGTAAAAGAAATGATTTACACGTATCGTATAATTAAAGAAATCAGTCAGTTGAGTTTAATGGTTTCTATGTTTAACCAATAAAACATATTGTCCTTATCTCTCGTTGAAATAACGCGACGTTTTGTGAGACGCATACGAAATGCTCGTTTGCCCGATAAACGAATGTTGTCTACGATGCTAGATATGAAATAAATGTGGCACAGAATGTTGCATTTTCAATTTAGAAATTTGTTTTTTATGTATATATTATATATATTAAGCAACTCATTACTCTTCATTTCGTATAATCATTGTATACTGGGAAAGTTTCGTTCAGTCCTACTTTCACCCTTCACCAGTAAAATCCTTATTCGCCTTGTGTCAATGTCGGCTCCAATATCTTATTACTTTACAGTTAAACTCGGATAAGTCGAAGTCCTCAGTTCATGGTATACGGTTATGCTATATTTGCCGTCATGATAAAATCGCCCTGATTGAACAGGTTGAAAAAATTGAAAGCTTACCTGCATCGAAATTTCCCTAGTTCATGGACATTTATACAATTTGCTTCCCGAAATTTTGAACCGACGATAACGGCGCACAAACAATACCAATGACGGGAAAAAATGACCTTCACATTATCATAGCATAAATTAGCGCTATTCCATTCCTCTTTCAATCCGGCGATTTTATCAGTATTTATAACAACCGATTAGATCCCTTCAAAAGGATTTCGTCGACAAGGATAACACAGTCTCAAAGTGCAACGGTGAAATAAAGAATCTGGTTTCATTGCAGGCTTACGATAAAAACAAAAAGGATATATATAAATATCACATTTATTGGACACTAGAAGGGGTATTTGATAACTAACAGATCGAAAGTTGGAGCCCTACCGTCAATGACGTAGTTATGGAATGCATCCTTGACGTAGTTAGTCGTGTTTGTACTGCCGAAGAGGCGCTCAAAGTTCGAATCGTTGTCGGTAAACAGCAAATCGGGACTGTGGCCATTTTGGTTCAGATCAACCTCGTAGAAAAAGACACCTGTCGGGAATAAACAGTTATTGACAAAAGCGTCAAGAATGTGCTCTTAAGGATGACCGACTCTTTCGGAAGACGTAGAAGAGAAAATACGAAAAAGTTTAAAGAAAATAAGAAGGTATCTGAAGTAATTAACATCATAGTCATCATGATATTTACAAAAAGGAGGACAGCACTGTAAATCTCCAAGTTTTGTATTGATAGTAGCAACAAAGTGCATATGTTTGGAACTGCACGTTTTCAATTGCTAGTGGCAACAAAGTTACATTTGTTTTGTCTGCAAGTTTTCCATCGCTAGAAGTAATAGAGTTTATATTTTTAGAACTGTAAGTTTTCGATTGCTGATGGCAACAGAGCTTATATTTTGATATCGTAAGATTTCAATTGCTAGTGGCAACAGAGCTAATATTTTGATAGATTTAAAATTTCAATTGATAGTGGCAACAAAGTTTATATTTTTTAGATCTGCAAGTTTTTCATTGCTAGTGGTAAAATATTTTATATTTTTAGACCTGTAAGTTTTCTATTGCTAGTGGTATAGAGCTTATATTTTTCGATCTGCATGTTTTTGTATTACTAGAGGTAATAAAGTTACCTTGTAGATACGAGTGATTTGGAGTTTTTTTACGTCTTATTAACAGCTAAGGTATGTATGGTTAGTAGCAATAATGTTAATCTGGTAGATCTACATGGTTTGTACATTTAATATTAGTGGCAATACTACTTACTTCATTGCAAAATATTTAATTGTACCGATCTTATTTACAAAAGGAATTGGGCAACAGGCATAGCCTATATAAATCCTCTCCTTACAAAAAGAAACAGAAACACATCATATAAACGGTACTTTTACACGTTTCTTTAAGTATTAAAATAAGAGAATATTTGTAATTGAACTTGATTGGACAATATTATTTCAATTATGAAAATTTTTATAAGAGATATTATTTTATAAAATAATTTAAGAATCTATTAAAAACATCTGGTGTCACTAATGGAGTTCTAGTTACTTCGAAGATCTGCATATTTTCATTTGATTAAAGGGCGATATCAAACGATAAATTAACGCATCTTCTAGAAGCTATAAAGTAGACTTATCAGATCTGTTACCATTCATATGTGGCTATTTGCTTTAAAATCTCTTTATAAATTACCTGGTGTGACGTTAGAGAAGAGGTCCGTTATACTTCTGCTCCTTCTACTAGAGTTTCTCTTTGGAATGCCTTAGAAAAAAAATGGACTTAATGTCATGATTTGAACAATCACATATCAAATATGTAGTGTGTTAGAATTATCAAATTAAAAAAGTACTATCTATAACATATTTATTGGGTTAAAACACATTCGAAGATTTCGTTTGTGTTGCTTTTATGGCTTTCGGAAAAGTTAGTCTTGTGGCCTGCTTTTGCAACAGTTAAAGTCTTGTGGCAACAGTCTCAACATATGGTAGCGCCATCTAGGAATGCATTCTCGATATCCTGGGGTTACGCTCACTTTCCAGAGGTACAGAGAGAAAAAGTGAGCGTAACCAATGGATATCGCGGATGTCCCGGGGTAACTTTATTGTGTCGTGTCTTTGTACTCAACTTCGTTATTCTTAGAAGGCGCTAACACTAGTATGAAATAATGGATAAGATCGCAACGAAATGTTGAAACAAATTTATGAAAAATTGACTTTTGATGAAAGATATCATTTTGAAGTTGTTATGGAAAACGATGAAATGAAGTTGTTTAATTTTAGATAACAATCATTTTGGATATAATATAACCATTTGGAATTGCTTGTAATATTATTAAGCAATCTTTGAAATTTTGCTTAGTGAATAAACCAATTGTTGGAAAATGTTTTATACGTGTTTCTCTTTACAATTAATTAAAAAAAACACAAATATTTGCAATCAAGTGATCTCATTACACACAATAGAATGCGACAAATTTATCCGAGTACGAAAATGGAGTTGCAAATTATCAAATTGGTATTAATCAAATCGTGAACAATAACATTACTAACACAGACAAACATAAATTTATGTTTACAAACATGTTCAGAGTAATTAGAATAATTCATTGAATAGCTCCTATGTCTTCTATCTGTACACAGATATATTAGTAAAAGCATTATAAACCAGAATTACTTACCTAGAGTAGGGTGCTGACACACTACTTTTCCTTCGGCTACCTGAGACATGTGGGGCTTTTGTTCTTTATAACACTTAAAATAGATTTGTGTATTAAACAATATCATCTTTGATTTTCGGACAAAAAAAATCAATACATAATTCCGCAATCCTAATCACATCTTGATAAGTGCAAATGCACTTCATTCCATTTTCTTGACAACGCTGACTTTTGAATAACACACAGGCCAATAAGGTATAGTATTCAGGGTGAAAACATGGAAAACTTCTTTTGACACATGTAAAGTGTAACAAAGCATTTCATCGAAATTTAATTTATCGCTTATTATGTTTCAGAAGGAAACTATCACTAAATCGCCGACGTATCAATATCTCTCCATGACATTGGAAAACATTCAAAGCATTGACTACAATAAACATTTGTAAACCACAAGAAACTTGACGATAACTTTGATTATATTTGGTATCAGTTGATGCAGTGAAGATACTTACGTAACATTCTTCGCCCCAAGACCACACATTCCGGAACCAGAGCGTGGG
>JAULCA010269805.1:0-13202 GCA_032360845.1 Crassadoma gigantea
AACAGACAAAAGTTAAATTATTTCATAGCTCAGAAAAAGAAACAGTCGTAGTTTAAAACTATGTGAAAGAATTTGTAGCTTTCATAAAAAAAAGTAAAAGAATTTTATTTAATAATCTTGATCATTTCAGGGGGTGTTTGAATGGAGGATGGGAACTATTTGAGAGGAGGGACTCGCTGATTTGTGTTACCACAGGGCCGCTATATTTCTAGGTTCCAGGCCTAATTCGACGATTACGCAGATGTTTAAACATAAAAGAAACTTGCATAATTTTCCATCCATTTACTTCTGCTGGGTAACTCAAATCATCTGGAATATGATGTGAGCGAGGGGAATTAATTAACGGTATTACGGTAATTATCAACATGAAAGAGAAACTTGTGTTTTGTTTTCCGTCTGTTTATAGCATTTTATTTAATAAAAACAGTATATAACGGCGCGCTATATGTTTCCATTATTTGTACACCAAAAGAAAAATTTCCCTAAGTATCAATTTTCGCCAAAATATCATTTTATTGAAGTGGAGAAAAATATATAAACAATCACATGTGTTTATATTTATGTAAATAATTACGATTTTTTTTCTTAAATTTAAATAAATGTAAACTTTCCAAAAAGTTGTTAAGATAATAACGCTAAATGCAACATCTTAAAACTTAATAGTTATGTACTACTGACGAAAGGCCTACAAGACTGCCAACCAATTAAACCAAATTCAAGTTATTTTATACACAAATAAAGTCTAAGTTTTCATCTTTGTGAAGACCTCTCCTCACTATGCACAAACTAACAGCCGGTTCGTATTAGCGCAATCAAAGGTTATCGGTAGGAGGGGCGTTGCCCCATCGCCTTAAGAAGTCAATCATTGCACGCAGCTTGAAGCGTGCCGGTGATAGGATGGTTAGACTAATAAACGGGACAATAGCCGGGACGATCGGAGGCGGATCGGGGCGAATTTAATGTATACCTCGGTCGGTAGTAGGGCACTCTCGCCGCGTGTTACAAGACAGCTCGAGTGGGATGGTGTGTACTTAACAAAAGTACTCACTAGTGAAACAACATGGCAGCCTCTGTCATCGGGGTAAGTAGTGATTTTTTTGTTTTTGTTTTTGTTTACTCCAAACTAAGATAAATATCCGTTATATTAAAGAACAACACCATACTGTCAGAGAAACCTACCGATTTTTAGCTTTGAATATTGTAAACGAACGCGGACATATTATAAACAAATACATAATCTTAAAAAAATAGTATTGAATGTCCTTCCACAAGTCAGCGATAGAGATTTACGGAGGATAGCGCCACATTTTTATTTAGTTTTGTTCCATCCAGGCTTTCTCTCTCTCTCCCTCTCTCTCTCCCTCGTTTGTGTACGAGACTTATTTGATGGAAAACACTCTCTACGTTCAACAACTACTTAAACTGCTCTTCAGTGGATATGAGAGCGTGAAGTGCCCTGTTACACCATCCCACTAAGAATGTTTATATAGACGTGAATGATGCCCAGTATCGTAGTCTTATGCTTGTTTAGGGAGCGATTTGTCGAGTGTACAATTTCACCTAAGTGGCGTAAACACTTAATTTTCTCATACATGTAGGTGTTTTCTAGTATTTCCCAACAAGTGCGTCTTTTTTATTCGCCGCATAGTTTACAAATACATATTTTAATTTAGAATTATTGTTTGCTATCTTCATTTAGTTCCCATTCAGCATAAGAAAAACTTAAGCAAAGTTTTCTTATGTATTTTTTTTTATGGACATTCTGTTCAATTTATATTAATTCTACATAGATCGATGATAATTGCATTCAAGAACGTAATCTATATTAACTAGTTTACTGAAATATTCATTTAAACAATAAGATTTGCATACGTATACATAAGGCCATACACTTGAATCCAAATATTTCGTAGCGTAAATACTAGTCAAATGAAATTTATGTGAGTGTGGTTGTTTATAATAATGTAATATTCTGTTTTTCCTGATATGGGTGTTTTTCTTGGTTAGGATAATTCGATCATACACTTTGTTATCAAAATCATGAATTCTGTAATCGGTAAAAATGCGAAATAAACACATGTATTCGCTTGTGTTATATCAGATGGCTGAGACATTACCTTTCTTCAATGAAAATGATAACATATTGTAAAAAGTAAAAAACGAAAACACGGTATAGATACATTTGTAAAAAAAAATTAACGGAACCTGCCGATTTTATTTACGAAAACCCACGTATTTAATAGCACGAATGTCATGCCGGCAAAGCAAAAATATCTTAAACTTGTTTCGTCTCTCCGGCCTGAGGACGTGGCATGATTGTTATACAAAAATGTACCCCACGAAAACTTGGTAGGACCTTTGACACATCTAAAAAGATTCACATTATACCTCTACAAAATTAATTTATATATTTTACACGGATTTCTTATTTTTTTTATATCTGAAGTTTCGTCCCAAGTAATTCTTGAGCTATTTTAAGAATTATTAGAACAGGTATTCGTGAATTTTCCTGAATGCTTTCAGCGAATATCACACTCCTTTAATTCAACGTGTTTTAAAAGCAAAACTGGAGCCGCTCACATGTTTAGAGTATGTATGTTTTGAGAAATATTCGTTTGGGATCTATGATGGTTATATATCCATAAAGAAACTATTTGTAAACAATTTTTAGCGTTCCACATTCAAAGTCCCCGGGAATATTTTCTGTGGTTTGAAGTGGAGTTCAAAAGGAGGCAAGGCATACGTACTTACACCTGCTTAGAACTAAAGCTCGTGTGAGCACTAACATTGCCCGAATAACGAGACATTACTTTAGACATTTAGTATTCCTCTGAAGCATTGTGTGCTTAATGGACATATCTAGTTCCACTATGGAAAATAATCATAATCAAATATAAAAAAGATATAATTTTACCTAAGAGTTTATCTAAAATATGTTCAGGTTTCATTTACATAATTTTACAAACGCCTTTTAAGTTCAAGTTATTTTGCATATTCATAGGTAAAAGCTGAGAATGTTTACTAACTTGCCTCAAATTTATAAATAAATGCCGATATGAAAAGTCTATGTTGATATATAGAGATGGGATCGAATACAAGAAATATATGTTAAAATTAAAAGTGTATGACAAGAGATATTGACTTGGACGTGTTATTGGTAAAAATCCCACGAAATACAAACACACACTTTTATTTACATAGTATCTCGTTCGCTAAAAATCTTTAAATAGCGAGTCCAATCACGTAAGTATAAAACCACGAAACTTTATTTCGATAAACCACAACTTAAGTCTTTGAGTAAACCAAACTAAACTCTATCATGGTGAGCAATGTACCCGTCAAACATTTTAATGACTCTGATGACTAATTTGGTCAGTGTCAATTTAGCGTTTTTGCTCCGCACCCTAACTATCCACCTGTAGCGTTACCTGTTCGTGGACAGGTTTGCGGGGTGGTGAACCTTATACCCCTGTCGTACACCCTACGTCTCTCTATCCTCTAGACCGATCTACAATTACGCCCCTGAGGTTATCGAGGGGAGCTTCTCTAATTAGTCCCTCTATTGTTGAAAGGTGATAGTGTGTTCGACCCTACTTCTCCGCTTTCCTTTGTCACACAAACCAAAATGCCCTATTTAGTCAAAATCAATTTTCTAAGCAGCTCAAAGTTTAGAAGTTGTATATTTTTTCTTTAAATTCGTCATTCAAGTTTGATCCCTTTACAGTTTAATCCTTTGATGTCTTTTGTTGTTTTGAAGTCTGAGGTGGTGTAAAAATAAAGCGGAACATAGATAGAATCGCTCTATATATACCACACACACCCAATTCCTCTTCCCCGAAAATGTCTTTGTAAATCAAACATAATTAACCTTAAAAAAGAAAACGGTTTTACTCATAAAACATTTTAAAGGAGTTGATAGTCAGAAAGAATTTAACTTCAATAGCTAAATAAAAATTAAAAGACACTAAATTAGGGACATTGGTCACTTGTTTGAAACACTGATATGAGAAAATTCGTTTTTTTTTTTTAAATAATTTTACACAGTTTTTATAAGGTTTTGATTTTTTCGTATAAAGTTAAATAAGATAATTTTGATTGCATAATGTTCCATCGTGCGGATTGCATCAAATGCAATTTAGAGGTAAAAAGAAAAACGGAAGTATTTCAGACAATGTGACTCTGTAATGTAGATACAAAATAGGTGCTACACTGCTTTGCGTTTTGTTGCAAATTCCAAAATGCTATAATACCATTTTTTTTACAAATTGGGTACTATCTCGAAACATCAACACCTCTTAAGCATTATGAGACCAAGAAATAATACCAAGAGGTTAGAATGTAGTTAATAAAATAGAAAATATTTTATAGTGCAGAAGAACAGAAGAATTCCAAGTTATTTACAATGAGTAAACTTTGTAATACAAGAACGTGTACATTAACCTATTTCAATTCTCCTTTGAAACATTTTTATTTCTCGTGTGTGAGGTTCATCATTCGAAATGTATTCTCTACAAATACAAATATTCATTAAATCTAGTTTTCTTTAGAAACACACCACGACAGGAGTGATTTCTGCAAAGACATGAATCATTTCTAGTCTTTTTACACACGATCCTCGTTGGGAGATGTACAATACTGAAGCATATCAAATGTTCGCGCACCTGTTCTCCAAACCTGTGAGTTACGAGGTAGCTCCTTTCAGATAAATTGTGAACAGATTCATCAGAATGACAGGTGCGACACCTACAGGTATTCCACAGGTAACTTAACCTGTCCAGGTAGAATTGATAAGGTGTAAAAATGTTTGGGATCTTAGTAAAAGTCTGTAATAATTTTTCTCAATCTTAATTATTCCGAGTAGAAAGGTTCATTCAAAAAGACGTAATACGGTTTTGCGCACACATTCTTGCTCATTGCTTGGATCTTTAAGGGGACGTCTAGGATTATTTTTCTATCTTTAAGATTTCGAGTGTAAAGATTTTCTAATGTAATACAAATTTATTACCTTTATGCATCCACATGCAAAGGAAATCTCGAAAACACGTGTGCACCTTTGTAAATTGTTTAGATTTTGAAAAGAACATATCGACTATTTTCAATTTCGAGCCATTTTGAGTATAGCATTTTTTCTAAAGAATGACACTTAAAAAACTTGAAAATTAGTTTTCGCGAATTCAGTTTTTTATGATAATGTGAAAAACATATGTGCAGTTATTTAACGTTTGGATCATAGCATTTTGAGGACTTTGATAACTAACTTCAGAAATATGATTATTCTATATATTTTTCCCTTAGACGTAAAGTATGACAGATTTTGAAAATAATTGATTGAAACTAATGATTATTTTAAAAAGTTCCTCTTTGAGATAAAAATTAACAAATAATATTTCAGTCAGGCAAACGTAAAAAAAATACAATCTTTGTAATTGTCTCAAAGTCACTGATTGTAGGTATAAATTTTGCCCCCTCCCCCCTATAAAGTGCAAAGAAAACACATTTTAAAATAAAAATTGTTTGGAACAGATCTGTTATTAGTTATCTGGTAAGTTATCATCACATCCATCTTGATTATTAACGAAAAGAAGAAGAAGAAAAAGAAAATTTTCTCGCAGCAGAAAGGTTTCCGATTACATGTTTTGTTCACTGTCATTTTTTGAATCTGCATTTAGGATAATTTTCCCTTGGATTATAAACGTTTCTGTGAATAGAACTTAATTCTGCTATACATTTTCTTATTTTTCTTTTTAGATATTGCCGAGGCATTACTTGCATAAGGCAGAGCATAAAAGTGCACCAGTTATTATTCCGAATGAATCATTCCCTTCGGAGCTGTTTTAATTAGAACATTCTTCCTTAGAAATAAGCCAAACAACAGCAAGGGGTTTTTCCTCGGTTTAGAATTACCTCCCTCAGCAACATGTTCATCATTTATTTTGATACTGTGCATTTCAGTACAATCTTTGGAAAGAATATTCGAAAGGTGTAGGATGGGATAGGCAATAGAAAACGTCTCTCACAAATATTTCATAATGAGTTGCCAATTGTAATAAGTTCAAAGGATTTTTCACATTAGTATGTAGCACTGCCGGGAAATATAAAATTTGTTTATCCCAAATTGATGCAAAGTCAATTGTATCGATTTCGAATCATTCTGATGTGTATGTTAATGTTTGTAAATACTATCAAATCCACATATATTACAATGGGCGTATGATAACCAATATACGCGTGTTACTTCGGAAAAGAATACACCATAATTAAGGCCAGCTGATAAGCTTATATGAAATGTATTCTTAATTCTTAACGGGTAATTCACCAATAAATAGAGTCAAACACTTCTAGATAAGTTTATATCTCAAGCTTAAGTAGTTTGTGGTTTATCCAATTTGTCCGAAAGATCGCCGTATATCAACACACACGCTTTCGGCTCCACATTAAGAGATACCATCTTGAAGACCACCTGTACTTGTCTGTGATGTACCTAGTATACAATTAAGTTACACCTGTCTGAGTATATGTATAATTAAACCTAATCTGCTCTTGTGTGTATGTATCGATATGCTGTTAGAAGATCGATAGGGAACCCTCCCGCGGGCTAATAACCGCCCGCCATTGTTATTTATCTCAAATTCACGCCTATCGCGAGACTTCATTTTCTGCTGAATTACACTTCCGCCTTGGGCGCATGCGATCCACGTGTGGCAACCAACTTTTCTTTCCCGCAGGAAAGATTCTAACAGATTTGATTTTTTTATCCGTGTAGGGATCATAAATCACAAATAAATTAGTTAGTGTTTCGGGTCTGTGATATGGTTACTCCTATTTTAGCGGGGAACGCCCCATTCCCCGAGGGTAGTACACTTCGTACAAAACAGATAATACATTAGCATTTTAATCAATATGATATACAGAAAGACTAAATTGAAAAATAGAAATGTACGGAATAAGAAACGACAAGGATTTTCAAATGACAAAAATTTTCTTACAGGTGAACTGAATGTCCCTGAAAATGATATATTTCAATGTATGTACCGATTTATTTCTCTGAATTTAATCTTTTCACTAAATATTTCTCTCTCAACATCAAAAGAGAAGCCGATAAGAAAACATACCCAGCCTGATGCAGAAAACACATCACGGAGAGTGACGTCTTGTTCTTCGTTGTGTTCTGCACTTAATGGCCCTTTACCAATCTAAATTATTTATGTCCTAGAAACAGTTGTAGCCAACACTTCTGACTTGAAGACCCCTTTTATAAATCATTAGCATTTTTGGGAATCATCTTTCTTAACACTTTATATCTTCTTTCTGCAGAAATTTATTACAGTCATAACTAAAGCTAGCGTAATTGCTGACAACGATGACCATTTTTGCTTTTCCGGAATGATCGTATCAATGACTATATGCTGGCTCTGGGATTTATCATCGCCCTGCGCCGATGAGACCAGCTCGGCTTTTGGCTATCAGTCGCTATTACACTTGACAGTGACTGTAAAAACGGATGGTGTTAAACGTGCTGAGATGTCAAAGGTCAAATACAACCGATATAATTTAATTCCTAATCAGACGTCGACGAAAATTGTCCCGATAAGAACTCTCTTGTTCCGGAGTTAAATTCTGATACTCGCAGGGATCACATTTCTCGCGGTAAGTGCCCGATTGCACCCGATGCTGATAAGCTGTCAGGATCTCGCTGATGGTTGTTCTCGATTATAGCCGGTTAAGTCGAACACGTCCTCATACATTACACCAAAGTAAAACAGGCCGTGTTACGGTATAATTAACAAACTTTTAAAAAATATTTATTTCCTTCATTATAGAAAAAAAATTGGATACATAAATTTGTCTACATAAAATTACATTCGGAAATTTATTCGATGGGAAACTTTAATAAACCTATAATTATATAGAAAATATGGGACTATTATCAAAATAAATACAGACCATTGTAATAATACTCAATAGACAAAATATAAAAATAATTAAAAAGTAGATAGATATGAAATGTGAAAAATAGGATTTTAAACATTTATAACATACATTCTTGATTTAATTTATTAATATGAATAAGTTTATATTAGGGTATAAACGTTTAAACGAATGTACATAAACAATTTATTTCAAATTGTGTTTATGAGTTTTTATTTCAATACATCATCAAAAATATTTCAAATTATATTTATGAGTTTTTATTTCAAAACATCATAAAATTTCAATTGTACAAATTTCCGACATATTTCTGTAGTTCTGACTGAATTTTACAAAGACGTTGTTGCTGCTTATTTTTCCGTTTACTTATGAGCATAAATAAAGTGAATAGTTTGAAAATGAGTTATGAATATTAAATTAATATTTTTTTCTCGTTATTAAGTAATTTCTCGAGTTAATTTCCATAATAATGGATTAGACACGACACTGACGTACTACACGTTTATGTTCATGACTAAGAACCTGCGACATTAGTTTTCTTCTTCAATAAAAAGGCAGAACTAATTCCAATAAACCCGCCGATACGACCTCAATCTGGTTTCCCCTGTCAGAACACACCGCCTGTCAATGGAATATCAAATATGTTTCTTAATTCATATGAAATTGAATTATCATAAAAAGTCCTCGAGGATTAAGGTGTAAAAATGAAAGGATCCTTTTTGAAAAACCGATAAATTTTCTCTTTACCACTGGCTTTGTAAACACTAGCAGGGCCATGTTTCACAGTTCGTGAGCAACAAAGAGGGTTCTTTCTGTACCGATCGGAGCTCATAAGGGGTGCCCAGGTACAATATACTCTAAAGGAGTTGAAAAAATGTTCAGGGACAAAATTCATTGAGTTTTGTTCACTGTTTGACAATAAAACGCCACGGCAGGTCTGTATAGTAGACAGTAGTTGCTTATAGGTTTTCTTCGGCCCAGCAAGGTGCCCGATCTACGCCAGGATAGGTTAAAGGTCAAGCCTTATATAGACCGGTATTGCGGCTATAACGCTACTTTCCATTGACGTCCACTTGGAGATTTTCTCGTTGACTTGCACAAATTTTGTTTTCTGTTGAGAACGGGATGAAAGGGGTGTCATCCTCATTGAAACCTCTTTCTCAATATTTCTTTAACACTCTCCAAGGATAGAGTAATTATCTTTTGATGTGGCGGTGAATCCGATTAAACTCGTCCAAATCTTGTTTCATACTGCAGTGCCGAACATCTCATACAGAAACACAGGTCAATAGTCTTTCATTGAGAAATGCTGTGTAATTTACATGAGGATACAATACTACTCGGCCCAGTCCCGGTCTTGCCTATTCCGGATACGGTAAGGGGGTCCCACTCACTCGTAAGCTGTCAGGTCTGTTTAACGTTAGGTATGTCTCGGATAGCAGATTTCATACCGACATCATTTGTGGTCATTTATTTTAGACTATTTATGTAGATTCGGTGTCGGATCATATGTTGTTTTCTTTTGATTTTGGGTATTTCATAAAACTCTCCATTGATCAACAAATGTATCCAGCACACTCTTCTTCGTAAAATCTTTGCATACAATATCAACGTTAGGTTCTGTGATTATATACCTGTGTTGTAGCTATGAATTATACATTCTATGTTTGTTATGTTTTAATTTTTAAAGATCTATATAACATTAGATATGGATCACGTGATTTGACTATGGAGACAAATGATTTAAGTCTGTCTGTAAGCTCATTTAGGCCTCGACTGTATGAAATTTCAGCAGTCAGAATCTCTTGTGCTGTTTAAGTAATTAACCCTATACTAATTTCATCATTATTACTTAAACATGGTTGATACTTTCTCAGAATTTGATGTTCTGGATTTTATCAAATATATTTATATAAAGTAAACGTACATGTGTCTGAATATCAGATTGAATTTTGATCAGTTGTAGTCATAATAGTTTTGTTGTTTGAATTTGTCTAGATAAAAGTATTTTAATCTTCTGTTTTTAAGTTTCATAGATTTCAAATGTTTATACTTCGTATATTCAAATATTTAAATGTTAATTTCCTTAATTATTGCCTTTTTAAAAAGTTTATCTTAAAACCTTATCTCATCAAACCGATCAATATAATATTAAGCTAAATCCCCGGGGATTTCTCCATATTAAATAATTTAAAGCACCTAATACGTTTTCTGCACTTTATCCGGTCTGAACATTTTGGAGAGAGAAAGTGTTTGAGGAAGGAAAGCGTGTGTTTCTATGCATTGTTCAGCACATAGGTAAACATGGTTTCACAA
Source organism: Crassadoma gigantea (assembly GCA_032360845.1). NCBI lineage: Eukaryota > Metazoa > Mollusca > Bivalvia > Pectinida > Pectinidae > Crassadoma > Crassadoma gigantea. The sequence goes on from JAULCA010269805.1 coordinate 10,246, forward strand.
TATCAGTGAAAATTGAAATGAGGAAATGAAAGCGTCAAGACGAAGACGAATCCGAATCAGAGAGGCGTTAGAGGGCGTGGTCTAAGTGTTAGGGGCGTGGCCTTAGGTGTGAGTGGGCGTGGTCAGAACTTATACCACAGGTGTGGACTAATTAATGGCACACTATTACGTATCTTTTCAAATTCATTGATATGTAAACAAATGAAACAATACCCATAGTTAACTGAAAATCTAGCTAAACTTGATATGTGAGGAGCTACATTTACTTGATATATTGTAAGCAAGCTTTACTCACGGAACATCATACAAGTGATTTTTCTCTCAAATACGGGAGATTAGCTGAATGCAAAAAAAAACGTCTCTATGTATAGGATCATAAAACGAATGTCTCTTTCTAAGATTTATTAGCATAGGACCGAAGAGCAAAAAGGAGAACATCAGACGAATTTCATGAAATCTCACGAATATGTGTAGAAAATTGCGAAACGAGTTTATTTGATCATTCTCAAGTCTTTTAACGTCGCCATTTTCACTTCGGGTGGTTTGTCCTAAATGAGACGTCATCATGTCATGACGTCATTTTTATTGATTAACTCTAAATTAAAAAAAATGTCAGTTTATTATAGATTTATCTTCTTTTGTTGTAGGATTCGCATCACATAGGTGGCGCCCCACTTGCGATGTTGGCAGCCCAGTGCAGTAAACTGACGGACAGATGTCCCTCCCCCCTCACAGAATCTTATATCGCTAAGGGTTTCCACCCTTGGAAACGGCAACTCACAGCTGTCACTGCACCGGACGCTGTTGCCCTATCATCACAGCGCCTGTCCGGACTCAATGGGACGGTGTCCTTTCCGTCCGCGGGTCTTTCATATGGACGCAGTGGCGGGATTGCGTCATATCCTACTACGTCATCATCGGACTGGCTTCACCCATCACAGTATAACAATGATACTCCCTCCCCAACCTACCCGTCAAAGGTGCATCATTCGGATTGTATGAGTGCGTCTGTGTTGGGAAATGTATACTCTCGTTTACCTCACGTTAACAGTCACGCGGCCTACGAGTCTTGGTCGCTGAATATGAACATCACACACACAAGCCTTAAGGGCGATTCATCACAAAGCTCTAATCCGACCTCGCCATGGTGGGATGTTCATTCTTCACCTAGTAATTGGTACTCGGAGTATCCTGGAGCCTCGTCTTCGTTGCCACCTCAGATTTCTTCCGGATATAGTTCTCCGGAATACCCACTCACACATGGTCTCGGATCACCCTCGGGTTCATACATAGGAGGAAATCAACAACTCTTGCAGGACACATATAAATCTATGTTATCCAGTCAAACAGACATTGGTGCCTCGTCTGGAAACCCTTTTCTTTCTCGTCCAGTTTTGTCAAATGTGCCTCAAACGAAAGCTCAGAGACGCTTGAGCGGGAGGGCAACATGTGATTGCCCTAACTGCCAAGAGGCCGAGAGACTAGGACCAGCTGGTGCACATATAAGGAAGAAAAACGTTCACACGTGTCATATTCCCGGATGTGGAAAAGTTTACGGAAAAACTTCACATTTGAAAGCGCATTTGCGATGGCATACAGGAGAAAGGCCTTTTGTATGTAATTGGTTATTTTGTGGAAAACGTTTCACACGGTCCGATGAACTTCAACGTCATTTGCGCACTCACACTGGAGAGAAACGATTTGCGTGTCCAATCTGTAATAAACGATTCATGCGCAGTGACCACTTGAGCAAACACACCAAGACGCACAGTTGTACGGACGCAAAGAAAGACACCGGAAATGACTCCGGAAGTGACAAAGTGAACTCTCCTGCCGAGTGTAAATCTCGTGGTTGTTCAGAAGGCTGAACAACAAAAACATACAGAGTGACCTCCCCTTTGTTTGATATTGTGTATATGACCCCATGAAAACGTTTTAGAAACAATGGCGGTTGAGATTGTTTTATAACGGATTAAAAGCTATATTTGCATACCAGTATGTCAGTCGATGTGAGGATATGAATATTTAAATATATAATTTGGTGCACCCGTGTTTGCATGAAAAGTAATGTATTTTAAAAGATTATCATTATTCTAAGTAATAAAATATAAAAAAATGGACATTTGTGTTAGTCTATCTGTCTACTATAAAAACAAAGTGTGACAATTATTACACACATGAAACATCTTTAGAACTAAAAAAAAAACCGTTTTAAACATTATACTGCAATTTCTTCTAATGGGCACTGGACTCATCCTGATTCGGTCAGTGTAGTTCTTATTCCTCAATTTAAAGCACATTTTCTTTCGTTTTCTTTCATCTTATTTTTAAACATTTTATTTGCAGTATTCTAATTACCAGACTGGATTGGATAGCAAGTTTCACATTCTTAAACATGTCCCTACTAGTAATACTTATAAACTTGATATTCAGGACCACACGATATCTAAAACTACCTGTTTTTTAACATTATGAAAATTGATAGAAATTAGGGAAATATTGAAGGAAGAAATAACGGAAGGAAGGAAGAAAGAAGAACAATTCAAAATTAAAATTGTTATATTTACATTGTATGAATTACTTACGTTTGAATACACACACGTACTAGGATATACACAACAATTGCTTAGACCACTATATTTTCTCATTCTTTACTTTAAAATGCGATCGTGTCAAAACAGAAAAAAGCTAGTAACTCATAATATTGATACACGCTATGGTTGTGGAAAAGACTTCCAGATATCTTTATTGTTTTTCAAACAAAAAAGAGTTCCAGTTTGCAAGGATTGTTTTCTGACTTTGAAGTTAGTTTAAACAGTATTTATTCAATATTTAAACATGTTAATTACATACATATTACTACACACGAATTGGAAAACAAGCTAAGAGCTTATATTAATTCATCTCCCAAGTATATATTACAGGCAAATAATTCTTCGAGACTGTTGACACCTTAA
>JAULCA010269916.1:0-11398 GCA_032360845.1 Crassadoma gigantea
GGTCTGTGTCGGTATTGTACAGCAAAACACTCCTCTCCTAATCACCGAGCGTCTGTGGTTTGTGTCGGTATTGTACAACAAAACACTCCTCTCCAAATCACCGAGCGTCTGTTGTCTGTGTCGGTATTGTATAGCAAAACACTCCTCTCCTAATCACCGAGCGTCTGTGGTCTGTGTCGGTATTGTACAGCAAAACACTTCTCTCCTAATCACCGAGCGTCTGTGGTCTGTGTCGGTATTGTACAGCAAAACACCCCTCTCTTCATCACCGAGCGTCTGTGGTCTGTGTCGGTATTGTACAGCAAAACACCCCTCTCTTCATCATCGAGCGTCTGTGGTCTGTGTCGGTATTGTACAGCAAAACACTTCTCTCAATCACGGTGCGTCTGTGGTCTGTGTCGGTATTGTACAGCAAAACACTCCTCTCCTAATCACCGAGCGGCTGTGGTCTGTGTCGGTATTGTCTACATGCAATCGTTCTGTTGGTTGAGCATACCTGTTGGGATCTTTTAAATACTAAATAAACAACAGGGACATCACTATAAACGTTAATTATATAAGAAAATCAGAGGTTGTGGATCCTTAGAGCAATTAAGAGTTGTCCAGTATCGTTAATAATAACTAAAGCGTCTGTGTGATAGATTCACCTTCACGTCAAGAATAGAAAACTTCAGGACAGGTCACTTACAGAAGGTATTTTGTATTTAAGTCAATGTGATTGAAAGACCTGAATTTTTAATGTTTTGTCATATATATTTACTTCTTATGTACATTTGACTAATTTTGCTTAGATGTTAAAAAATTATTATTATTTTGCTTTTGCCTCCGATATTTTTGTATCAAGAAACGCATGAACGTGAGAATGCAGAGGTAAAAGGGACATGTGAATTGATAACACTTAATTTCCAGTCGGTGAAGATTTGTGTGGTGGACTCTGTAGCCCTTTGGAAGGCTTTGCGTTTACCAAATTGCAGAACTGTATGCAGTTGGCTACAGCGAGCGGTGTGTTCTGTTTTGCATGGCTTTTCTTGGACAGATATTCCTTTTTGTCTTGGCCAGGAATGCAATCATAAATAAAAGTACATTGTATTAAATGTTTTAATTATGCGTGTGTTATTTTTGCACCATTTGTCTGCAATAAATAAATTTGACGTTTTACAATCGAAAATGAGAGGCTGATCAAACACTGACATAAGCGCTAAAGTGTCTGGTCAAGCCACGTCGTCACAGTATGCTGGATTATTGACAACGGACATAGTATATATGCATTAGCAATGTGGAAACGTTTCTGTCTTCAGTTAAAGTAACCTTACTCGTGTGCGCGTTGTCACGTGTTGTTTGAATTATTCACACTTCCGGGTTTGCCAATATCCACCAGATATGCGGTATTTAAGACGTTCGTCTCTAAATGTTAAATGTCTATATTACATGGACCTGACCGACTTACACACAAAGTCAGGAGTTACTAGCTCCATAATGGTACCAGAACCTTGGCAAGGTTATTGGTAGTCTTCTTCGGTTAATGTCACGAGGTGAAAGGAATGCATAAGTCTTTATGATCGCCCTAAATAGGTCGCTCAGGACCGATTTTTACATCAGCCAGTCCAGATTATGCCATTAAAGACACGAACTCAAAGAATTTGGCAGTTGGCCTGTTTATTGCTGAGAAAGGTAATTAAATTGTCCACGTATCTTGATATTGTCATTTGGGAAACAATCTGCTACTGAAGTATCGAAAATGGTCGCATTTAGCGATCTTTGACTCAAAATCAAAATCATGTTTAATAAATAATTTTTTTTTTATATTGACTAATAATGACCTGTACATGGAATAAAAGAATACTTTGTTGAAAGTTAACGCTGACATTTATTTAACTCATTTCTTAATTGACGAGTGTGCTTTTATGAAAGTTTTGAGTTTGCTACATTCAAACATCAGGTGTTTCAATAGTTTTTTTCCCTTAGTTTTGTGTTCTGCATGCATTTGACACAAGCACTGTGAGAGTGTCTAAAGATTAGCTGTTTATGGCATCCACTGCATCCAATAACCAACGAGCTTTAACCCTTATACAAAGTACATTGGTAATGAAAATGCAGCAGTTTTTTTCTGTCATTAAAACATTAGTTTCAAAGTGGCCTCGGTGTGTACCGTACTGGTACCAATGTGATATCGCTGTACTACCGTATTACTACCGAATACCACCGAAGTAGTACTGATGCGCCTCCGACGTTCTAACGATGTAACGGCAGCGCAACGGTATCTCTCCGCTATATAGTTCCGGTCAACGGTGACACATCAGTAGAACATCAACGGTGACTCGGTATAATATCGGCAACGCACTGAGGTGACAGATAAGTGGTATTCGGTAAAACGGCAGAACAACGGTATCACAACAGAAACGCCAGTAATACATTTGTACATCGATATTGCTACGGTCAATTTATGATTTTTCAAATGCTTTCTCGCCGGACCTCTGTCCCGGCTAGGTACATCGGTAGTGTGTCACATAGTATTTGAAAACTTGGAAAATGTAATGCACTTAGAGTATTCAGTTTAAAAGAAATCATGTTTTTTTTTTAAAAAGTAACTCAAATGAAACGAAATGCAAAAACGAATGGCGGGATAATATATACTAATACATAATATAAACAGTTTTATGTACGATAGATCCGTAGTAACATGCAGAGGTTAGCGTTAGATTTATTTTGTTACAATTTTTATCTGCTTGTCTTTTTATGCAGTTCGACAATGACACTTGATTCTGTATATATGATATAAACTTTATTTAATTTACAACAATTATTAAACAAGTTTTTACAACTTATATCAATCACTCTTGTTGACCAGGATGTAAGGGGGATCTTATTGTGGGAGGAAACCGTAGTACCATGAGAAAACCCATGTGAAGGGTCAGGTGACCCCTAACCTTATCACGTCCGATCGGGGAATCGAACCCCGGCCGCCAGGGTGAAAGGCAAGTGCGCTATGCACTGAGCCACCCGACCACCCCGAATGACACTTGATTCTGTCAGTATAGTCTACATGACTATACTGCTAAGGCATATTGTCGTACTGTCGTCTTGTCTTTTGTACTGGTCCAATACATCTACTGCTATGTCCAATACATGTCCAATACATCTACTGCTATGTCCAATACATGTACAATATATCTACTGCTATGTCCAATACATCTACTGCTATGTCCAATACATCTACTGCTATGTCCAATACATCTACTGCTATGTCCAATACATCTACTGCTATACATCTACTGCTATGTCCAATACATCTACTGCTATGTCGAATATATCTGTTACCTTGTCGATAATGGATGATGTCAAATCACAAATAAATGTTTCTTTGTCAAATATGGCTGATGTCATGTTGAATGTGTCTCTTATCTTGCATTTAAATTATATAACTTTAACCGATTGTTTTTCTTATACTGAATGATAATAAAAACGTACTTTAATGAAGTAAACGTTCTTATTGTTAATTTGATAAAAATGCATCGTCATCTTAAACATGAGTACATGGTATGTTATGGAATAATTTGTAGCTCGAAAAATTATGTCGGGGAATTAAACACAAGAAAATGTTCTTTTAAATAGTTCGAAGTTAAATATACCTGTAGCATGGTTTTGTGTTGGCCAACCCTGTGTTAATGCCACCAAAAAAATGGAACCAAAACTACAGTGTTTAAAATTGTTGAGAAGATTCTATGGTTTTCATCAATGCAGTGTAAATATTGAGTGAGATTGGTTTGACATTTCTAAATCCTATTCTAAAGATAAAGACAGGAACTACTTCCTCCGGGCAATATCGGTTCCAGCTGCCACTGTCAGGAAGAAACATTGCTCGATTTGTAAATGTGCTTCGTCATTTATCAATACTCAGGTACATATACTCTGACGGTGGGCGTCGTGCATTTCCGGTTGACGCTTGCTATTGAGAAATAGAGACATGCTCCTCGTTCAAACATGGCACGAGGGCGAACATGATTTTCTCTATTTGATAAATACTAATGATTCAGGAATATGGATCATTTTGTCTTACAGATAATATTCTGTTTCTTAGAAGAGGTTCTAGCGATTGGGTAAGGTTACTAGAACATGGTAATGACGTAATGTTTGTTACATGTTGTCGACCGATTTTGTCAAGTGGTAAGATAATGATGTGAAGAAGAGTCAATAGGAATTGAATACGTAAAAATACTAGTATGACATATGAGATAAGCCCTACCGACTGTGTGTCGCTGGTTATATAACATTCTTATAGATAAAACATCACAGTCAACACCCCATTACTTTGGAAGACCAGACTGTTCACAACAAATGGGGAAACTTCATGTTTAAAATGGCACCCAATATGACAATAATGCACTCTGAGTTAAAAAACAACATATTTATCAAAAATCCAAAATTTAAATTTGCTTTATAATTCGTTATCACATCATATTCAGATTCAACTACCTGTCTGCCTATGATTGAAAGGATCCGGGGAACGTCTAACCAAAATTTTACTTAAATACTTTCCAGGGAAAAATGGTACCATTTCCAGAAATAGGATTGCACCATTTCCTTTACAGTGAGCAATGGAAAATATAACAGAAAAATCGTTCCTTGTTTAGGATTGAATTTCTACATTGGTGATGCTATGTAAGCATAAGACAAATAAAACTGACCTTTCTGTATCCTGGATACGACGTCTTAACAATTGTATTTAGGTGTAAATACTGCAAAAGCAATGTTGAATGAAATAGCTATAATAATTGTAATATTGCGTAATAATCACACCTTTAATTATTGTGACAAAGCAACTATAGACGCGTTTTACCATTGCATCAGGTTAAAAAAAATGTATCCAAATAAAATAATAATGCACAGCATCCGATGATACTCCCTCCTGGTTGTTTCTCTCAGAGAACCATATCATAGAGACTTCCTAAAGAAAACAAACTTTTATACCCTCCTCATACCTGGACAATACCTTGTTTATTATACGAGATAAAGAAACAATTACTTAGAGATTATGTAACATTTAAGTCCTGCTTACAAAAACAAACACTACGTGACATTTCAGTTAAGGAAACAGTCTACAGTAGAGAAGGCCTGTTCCTATAAATAAAGGGCGTGTCTCAGATCAACATGAATAGTGGATTCATCTTGCACAACTCACCTATTATATATATGTATTTATAAACTACATTTTCAATAAAATTATTTTGGAAGAATGAATGTTTTCTGTTTTTCCCATATTTGAGATTAGTGAAAACCATGGTAACCACATCCAAAAACACCAAAATATGCACAAAAACATGATTTTAACCCAAAATTCGACCAACGCAAGTAGTAATTTTTTTTCTTAAAACCTGTCTTTAATAAAATATCACCTACTAGGTAACAGAAATACTCTTGGTTTAGCATAGGTCGTTCAACTGGATTTTTCACAATATTTACACATGTGCCGGGTACAAAAAAAAAGACTACATATAAAGCTAGCTTTCGTACAGACACAGATTCGTAAATGGCCAAAAATGTAGTCTCAAGCCAAATTCGATTTTTTGTTTTTCAATTATGAAGCCCACATAGTCCACTTCATCATTTATATGCCAATTTTCGTGCTAATTTTTTTTTTTTAATTTGATACAAGTAACACTACAGGGATTATTCATTGTACACAAATATAACCCATGGCCGCCGTACGCTACTGTAGACTGCTACCTAAGAATGACGCTTCTTCACAAACAATGGACGTTAGACACTTTAGCTACGATGCGTATTTGGAGAAATGCTGATCCGTTAACACTGAGAACGTTTAAGTAGGAGATACATTTATTAATATGTAAACATATTATCAATCAGTCATGTTTGGAGTCAAATTTGCTCTGTTTCAACACAGAATGATGTATTGTACACATTTAATATTCTAAAAGACTATGATAATGATGATAACATTGTCACATTTTTAGGAAAGTAATTGCAACAAGTACGAATTGTAATGGGTGACCATTACAGAAGTCCCCTAAAGTCCCGCAGTTACGTTCGCAGTGCCAAAGTATACATACATATGCAATTTGAGCAAAATCGTCAAATATTAAATTTCGACCAATCAGAGGCTGTGACGGTCATCTTTGTTGTTGATCATTTACACAAACCAATGCACGCCATGATGAACACTTGTCTAAAGTAAAGAAGAAGAGGAAGAAGAAGAAACGGAGTAAAACCAGTAAGTCCCTCACTTCGTTTGGGGGACTTAATAACCGTTAAAACAGTATCGCTTGGTCGTTGCTCTAGCAATATAATCACCATCACCTGATGTGATATACACGCTGAATATGTGCGGTGGCGGGAAACTAGAATACTGATTATTTGAAGTAGGTAGGTATTAATACAATTGATTGAACAACAGAATACAAATAATTCTTACTGTGCTGTAGATCTGCAACGGCATACAGGATTCAGTAATATCTAAATGTACCGGTATCTTGTGATACAATATCTGTACACTGCATTACACGATTTGATGAAGAAATTTAACATGGAAAAACAAGCTCACCATGCAAGCTAGCACGGTTTCCTAAATACAGGTCTTCAGCGGGTAACACGGCTAAAAGTTTTGTTCTATTCATAGTTACCAACATGCTAATGGATGAATGCTAACATCTTCATCATCTTACAGGATACTCTCTACAATCTTGCCTTTTGACTTAAATCCCAAGCCTATAATTTTGCTACATGATACAAATGCTGCAAAAAGATCAAAACAAGACAAGATATGGTCATATACCTCCAACGTCTAGCTAACAGCATCGGCCAGGGAGACTATTGGCTTACAATGCCGTACTTCTTAACCAACAAAAGAGGATCATTCGAAAAGACATTTTTTAGCAATACAAATCGGTGCATGTTTTATTAAATAAGCTGTTATAAAAAGATAATTTAATGTACTCAAAAGAACTCAAAACCTTTGTCGTTTATTTTTGTCGTGATTTTTCATACATGAGAACATGAGTCTTATCTAATTTAAATGTCATGTACGTTTTTGTTAGATTTTCCCTTTAAATAGGTTTTACTATGAACATTTGCACGGGCATTTGAATGTGACTTTAATGTTTTTTTATTACGTTTATGTTAAATAGGGACGTTTGATCGTAGGCATAGGTTACGTTAGAAGGATTGTCTGTGTGTCACGAACGTATGCATGATAATAGTACTTAAGATAAGACATATCCTTAAGCATATAGCTTGTACTTTATTTGCTTTGTTCGTTCATAATGTCAGGCTATAACGCACAAACCTGGTCATGTCTACAGGTATTAACTGATGGACCAGTTTGTGTAATTAACCAGTGACCTCACACCTGGTTTGTTTGTTGAGATTGATGTTTCTTTACAATAAATTTATGTGACTCACTACACATTCGGACTCCATACAATCCAGCTGACCACTCTTTAGTTTCTGATAAATGCAAACACTAAACCGGAAGTATCACTGAAAGATATCGATTCGACGGGTATAATTATACTACCCAGTTTGACTGTCCACACACTGGACTAATTTGTTACCTGGACCATTATCTTGTAATGGCAAGAAATGTTTGATCGTAGCAGATGGTCACTTTATAAATTAAAAGTACCACAATGATCAATAGCTAAATTTCTAATCATTTCGATTTTTCATATTTGATGAAAAGTAAATAGTAGCAAACAAGTGAAATGGACTGTAAATCGTTTGCGTTCTTAGGACAATAAATGTCATCAGGTGACTCGGTCACTCTATTAAACATTATTTGAGTACAATACCTTGATCATTTGAACAAGTTCGCTTGAATTGACCATATCGGTTAACGTTTCAAAATGGCTTTAACCTGTACAAGATTGATTTACCATGCCTATTAGTCCCCGAAATTAGTCGTAACCCTGATAGCCACATTTTATTTGAGCGGTAGCACGTTAAATAATGCACACAATTTTTCTTTTAATTAATTTAAACTTAATTAGTTCTCCTTTCATCTCTTGAAATCACAATATTTACAGTTTTTACGCACCTCTCCTTCTTGTTTCTCGTATTGGCCCCTAGCATCACCGATGAGTTCTGGAATGTTGAAACATCTGTGTGACTCAGTGTTGGATCTATGACTTATTTTTAAAGGTCCAGTGATTTGTGTTTTTCTAAACAACGATTTATTTTCGTCGTTTCCATGTTCTCTTCTTTTGATACAACACAAGAAAAGTGTATACATGTACTAAAAAACTAAGTATACTTTTGTAGTATCTTCATACCCCAATAATAACTCGTTTACAAAATTAGCTTACACAATTCAAATTTACATTCCATATCAATTGTACCCCAGATCATGACCACAGTTTACACTTGAAGTTTGACTAACACTGGCGTCACGATAACTATGCCGTTACAAAGTATGCATGTAACAACTATCCCTCCAGCCAAGCAACATCTAATTGGATACCGATAATGGCCGTTTAACACAGCTCTTTAGCTTTTACGTGTTTTTGATCGATTATTGAGATTCATCTCAGTTTGTGATATCCGTAAAACATTAGCACGGACCAACAAATACCGATAAAATCCTTAGTAGATATCATTCACTTCATAGGAAACATGATGTCATAGACTACCTGTTGTTTATATGTTAAGTACAGTGAGAGTTTTATAGGCGAATGTCACCGGTTTGGACACCGTGTACTCGGTGCAGAAATACAGTTGTACAACAAGTACAAATCAAAGATCGCTGCTGTATGACTCGTACACACTCGACCTTTGTTCACTAGACAAGAGGGTATCATCTCCATCCGAGTATCCCAACATTTCAACGGCAAAAGTCTATTTGGGGTAGCACTAAGTGTAGCACATGTTTAAAAGCTGTAGACATTCGTAATATGAAAAAGCCTTAAAAGAGCGTAGCTTTTGTTGATCTCTGATATTTACTGATTCAGAAAACAGCTTTGAGAATGAGATAAGATAAACTTTATTTCAAGTCGGCAAGTCGAGGAACAGCAATAAAAAACAAGCGTAATAAGATTAATCAAGTTCAAGCCAAATAAGATCAATTAAACAGTTTCTGTTTGTAACTACTTCTAAACGCATTGTGAAAAAGTAATACTTTGCTGATAGTGGGCGTTGCACTTAGGTTGGTTGTCTGGGAAATTATTGCTGATTTAGTCATAAAAGTATTTTCCCTTATGAGTGGTGATTCATAAATAAATAAAGAGTATAACCAGACTTTCAAAACTGTTAATTATTTCGCTCATATTCTCAACAAATGAAAATCAAAAGCTGATGAAATTTAGGGATGAAGAAAACAATGTACACGTTGACCTAGTGGATTAATGCCGGCTCTTTTTGAAGGTATCTCCCGGTAGAAAAATACACAGAACTGGGTTAATAACCGAAAAATAAAAACTTCAGAAAATAAAAAACTGCAACGGACATCAGTTCCAGGATTTTTCGGTTATTTTTCATCCACCTAGAAATAACCGATGAAGGCCGATAATTTCACAACTTGTGTGAAAGACCTTTTTCACTTATATAGAATGTATATAAGTTTTTATCTAAATAAACAAGTAATAAAACACGAAGGCTGTTTTCACTATATGAAGTTGTTCATGTATGGGCTAATTGTCTTTGCTTCAAGGATATACTTCCTGTTCCCCCTCTGGAGGTTTACTTCCGGACGAAAAAAAAGAAGCCAATGTGTACCAAGGGGAAGCAACTCTGTTTACGCATACATGTGTTACCATTAAAGAGCTTCGCTCGAGCGTCTTCGGCGCCCGAGAGCTACGCTCTTAGTAATGCAGCAAGCAGGATCTGCAAACTTCTTCTCCCATTTGCTGATAACAAAGAAAGAAAGGAGGGAAAAAGCTAACATGCAATACATTCAAAATGCCTCATCAATAAACCAAACAAACCTACTTAAATGAAATACGAAAAAACAATACAGTGTAACTCGACGAAATCTGGTTGTTCTATCCACAATAACATTCTTATTCCTGTTTGGAAAGGTTGGATTATATACATTGTAATTTGATATGATGATGGTATAAATAGAATCGTTCATGGCAGTTCGATCATACACATGCCATTAACTATTACATGTAATGTAGTTGATAAGTTTGTATAGTTTGTGTGTGTAACCGGTTTCATTTTAAAAGTGCCTCCACCAGGAATCGAGTCCATGACTACAGATCATATCACTAATGAAGCGTTCTACCGATTTTGCACGGTAATTCATCAATAACTTCATGCGCATACGTTTGTCATGCATTTTACATGTTCTTTATGTGTCGTTGGTTAACACTTCAAATAACAGCCTACATGAATATCCCGGTAAACTTTTGACCAAAACTGCAGGTCATTTGGTCGGTCCCTTCAGCTAGGGGGTATAGTTTTGACTGATAAGATATGAAACAGCTGGATTTTTTTTCATCTACCCAATAAACAAATGATACATTTGTATCTGACCTCACCCGCAGAAACCGTGACAGGATGATGTCGTTTATTTGTACTTTTTTACTGTTGATATTTTTTAGGCAATAGTTCAAAATACCGATCGTTAAATTTGATTGGTTCTTGCCTACCAATATCAACTAGACTGAGTTTGCCAGGCAACTTAAACAGTTTACACACAATACAACAAGACAGAAATAACAGTAAAATTGTTTTAATTATCGTAACCATAATTTTTCATTGTACTTATAATGTTTCACATAAGCATATGATAAAAATATACAACAACACATTACAGACCTACATAACTCCTAACTTACCAACCCTACAATAAACCTAGCAGTGACTTCTCGGGGGGCTACACATACGACTCTATTGTATATATATAAATCAACTGGAAGACTTCTACCTAACTATAGTTAAAAATGGTAGATTTCTACCATCTTTTGTTAAAACTGGTAGACTTCTATCCACCTATGTTTAGAAATGGTAGACCTCTACCTACCCATAGTTAAAAATGGCTGCAGGTCGACTTCTACCCATTATCTCAACTAAAAATGGTTGTCCCCAACAATTTGAGAGGCCAAAAGCTTTACCAGTGGATTTAATTTACAAATGTCGTCGAGTAACACCAAAATAGTATAATGGTATGAAATATAAAAACTCTATACAAGGATCGATAATGCACATTAATAAGAAGCTAAGCTAATCTCATATATCAATACACATTATAAAGCAATCTATTTCTCACACATGTAATCTATATATAAAACCAAAAACAAACTTGTTCATATGTGCTTAAAAGAAAGGAGATGATAAGGGGGATGGTGGGTGGGTTGATTTAAAAGATAAAGACTATATGGCTTTCTGGTCAAAAACCCCTTACTCACTACTCGAATTCTCATCTTCCCTAACTCTCCGATCCATT
>JAULCA010269916.1:11498-26495 GCA_032360845.1 Crassadoma gigantea
CATTCCCAATTGTAAGGTGATTGACTGTTCCTATGACATCCTTGGCTGTTGATTGGTCCAGCAATGATCTGATTTGATTATCAGATTATGAGATAACCCTCACGGCCCTGGAGTTCTCTGTCCCTCCCCTGCCCAATACTCTAGCTCCCTTGTCATGTGTAAGATGACATCTCCTGGCTCCTATATGTACTCCCCTCACCCAGACACCCTCCCCTCTCTGTCGGCTCCCATCTACATACTGTACACTTTTAATAAAGCCAACTGACCATATCTAAACACTGTTTACAAAAGATGAAATAAGTGAGTAGAAGATCACACATACAACATATACATTGTATTAAAGTAAATTTCACATAAGGTGAAAAAAAAAACCCATAGCGGTTAATGTATTGTGTGTAAACAAAAAATATTATAAATTCACATTTAAAACTTTTGACCGGGTAAGATTTTTATATGTTGACCGGCTTGTATTTGTTTCTAGTATTTTGGGTCCTCTGAAACCATTTAAATTCGTTTGAAATATATTAATACGGAGAAATTAAGCAACGACAGATAAATTAGGCATATAAACAAGAGAAATGTTGATCATTGATATAATACCTTGCCTTCATTGTTTGCCATTAGGAAAGCACTTCTAGAATCAAACATTTTGGTGCCAGAAAAATTGGAATCAAACGTTTTTAGGAAATGATGCCTTTGACATAACATTCATTTTCTTATATTCCATTTTATGAATCAACACTTGTGACCTTCCTTTTTTCATTGGTTGCAATTATCAAGCTGCAACAATAATGTAGCTTCTGAACAAAGTTCACAAACGACTCCATGTTTTCTCCCATTGTGTACTCTTAGCAACAGATGTAATTCACAACACCTCCAGCCCGATTCCTCATGTCTGCTGCCTAGCCACGTCCGGTCTGACTGACATACAAATTTACTTACACTCACTGTCGGCCGCTCGCGTCCATTTAAAAGCCGTGATGGAGACAGTACATGCTACTAATCAAATACAGGATTGTCTACAAATGAATTTTAGATTTACTTATAAAATGCCCGTTCCGGAGATTTCATTTCGTTTGTCGATTTCTACTGGTGAAAATGAAACAGTGATGTTTAGAACGGCGTGATGGCGTGGTAAGAGAGACATAGAAGACCTAAACATGACGCGTCGATGTCCACTGTCACAAAAATAAACCGCGCGAGATTTAGTCAACTTTATTCGCACCAGTAGCGTCCCCCGGTGTGGCGGTTGGACTGCAAGTATGGTAGTCGACAATTTATACGGCATACTTCTATATTTGTATCAGGATTAATCTCCGAATTATGGCCATCAAGTCTCTCGGAGATTTGTCGTTTGGTGGCTGATAGACGGTGGTCCCTAGTGTAATCTGGTCATGGAAGTCTTGGGAGATATCCCTCTAGCGGAAAATAGGATGAGTAATCGCGGGATTATACGGGATATGTATAGACACGGCCAAATTCAGTCTATTTCTTAATAATGTGTGCCATTATGTAAGTATTTACAAATTTGGACTTGTGTTAAGAAAGTGCATGTGTCACTTCATACTCCACACTTTTCCTTTTTAGAACACACGGATAATAATAAATAGATAGGCATGTCCGCAAAATATGTGAAGTTTCATTAAAGCAAGATATATTCAACATTCGTAAATTATACAGTCAGTGCGTTGTATATTATACTTAGGTACTGCTGAATTAAGCAAAGGTATGCATGTATTTGCATATTAAGGTATGCACGTGAACAACACCATCCACGATACGGGGCGCTTCGGACGCTGATCCCCGTTATAACGATCATGTGTCGGACTTGCTCGCGGAGTGGTGCTGCAATGCTCTTATAACGGGGAAAGACTCCTTAATCCTAAATAGTCTCAGTTCTTATGTCTAAGACAACTATCGATCGCGTCTTCATTACAGCGTACAGGACGTTAAAGAATTCGGTAATGGGCAGTGTACAAATCGTCCGATAGCTGCGTCATTGTGCGTTAGTCAGTGATATTATTGTGCGGGTAGAGACACGGTTATCATGAGTTTTAACAAGAATGTATGGGTTGAAGCCACCGATAGCTACGAGTCGTTATCTTTTCAAAGTAAGATAACCCAGAAATACCGGATTCTTCAACATACACAGACAAAGTATAAGAACTCTGAAGATATAACGTTAATAGACCCAAAAGGAACAGAGCAGACATCATAACAAAAAGAAAATGATCATTACTTTTACAAGTTAAAAAAAAAACACCACACACACACACACACACACCCCAATTCAAAAATGCTAACAGTAAACCACGTCTTAAGAACCATTCAAATGCCGGTTACTCATTTGACAGGCTATTTGCTGCTTTTGTCATTCTTTGGTGTTTACCTTTTGAAATCAACCAAATTTGAAATGAAGATCATTTGTCCAGTCACATAGCTAAAGTTAAATACTTTTCGGTGGCATCAGTAACCAAAAATATGTCAGTCAGCCACTGTATTCTGTTACACTTAACCTTATACTGTCAGCAATCATAAGCAATGGTGTGACACAGCTGTCTGCTGATGTTGCTGAGGTGACAGTGTTTATGTCAGGTCGATCAGAATCACTTAATTGAAACAAAGGAAATAATTTAAAAGTCGTGAATTATTAAAACTCAACTCTGACGTGTGTCATATTGCGTCCTCCTCAAAGCGTCGAGACATGAAATATTTCTGGCGGCTAAAGATATATATTGTTGTTTTGAATATGTTGGTTGCCTTCACAGTCATATTCGAAAACATCAGAACAATTCGTTGGTTCTTTGTGAATATATGAACACCTTTCCCGAGATACATTTAGTGCTTGCATATTAATACATGTACAATAACTTGAAATTCATGTAATCGAAGATACGGAAGCAGATCTCTAACTCAATATTAACTTAAGAATAAACTGTCTTAAACATCAACAATATTTATGCATGAATGCATAAATATATACGCTTTGATCATGCCATTATTATTTACAAATTGTGCGCTTGATACAAATCGTCGTGACATCGAATAACTGTTACTTTGAAGATTAAAGGGATAACCTGTAGATTTTAAATATAGAAAATACAAATTTATTATCTATTTACCTAACCACTTTAAACCACATAACTAACCCTACTATGTATCGCATACTTTACATACCTCATATTTATATTGTACCACACTGCTACAATATACAATTATGGACTTCAGGTGAGTGAGGTATATCCCTGATTTTCAGACCAAGTCCGTTAATCTGGGATAGACCGAAACTGAAGTCCAAAATTGTTTTATTATATGACAATTTACAATGAGATTAATAATTTTTTAAATCATAAACACATGGATGACATGGACCAATTTGGAGTCATAGAGTGAAATACTTCAAATACAAAGTAGCATGCATACATATGTCATTTCAGATTCAATTCGTGTGATACTTATTTCAAGTTTATGCTATTTGCATAATCGACATCATCAGTATTCATATAGTTCAGAATTATATATGTACCATTTGTATACCACATATCGTTGACAAACAACTTACCTACCACATTGATACAATACCAAATATCTACCATATTGTTACCAAACTATCGTATCCCATTGTTATAATACCACATATCCGTCACACTGCTACGATACCAAATAACTACCACTTATCGATCATACCATTTACATACCACCTTTCACATCGTTACCATACCACTAACATGTATCTACCACATTGTTACAATACCAGATATCTACCTTATAGTTTCTATACCACCTATTATTACCGTTTTACAATATTAACACACGTTTGTCAATATGTCTGTTTATTGGCCCTAGTGTCGTAATTTCTTATGCTTCTGACTTCATGAAAACTAATAAAACCATGCTGTTAATTATTCACTGCGATGTTTTCCCGACTAATGCGCCAGCATATCTTACACCAAGAAAACTATCAAAACTAGTCACCTACATCTGTTAGAAAATGAAAAACGTGTTCTAAGACATTCAACTCTATTTATTATGACTAATTGTGCATTCTCGTGTAGTTTCCATGTACCTATGCAGACAGAGTAAAGGATCGGTGTAAGACCAAATATTAATTTGTCATCTCCCTCAGTAAGTGGGTGCAGCATCATCAATGATGCCAGCAGCCTTCTGGAATCTGCTCATCCCTACTGATAGTCATACGGATCTAGGATCAGAATTTATTTGTTTGCTCCAGCGACTCTCTCTATATTTCACATCCATAGACGTGCACAATGTATTTCAAAATGAAGATAAATACCCCAGTGTCTTAGACGAATCTTTAAATCTTCGTTACGGGCGAGAAGGGTATTGTGCTCGAGTAGAGCACAGTAGAATATCGATAGCAGCGATGGCAGGGGAGAATCAGAGCCTCTCCCTATGGGGTGATGGTAAATCAAAATTTAATTGATCTATTAATCGCTGAATATCATTTTTTCTTCGCCAATCATCATCACACACGCGGTTTTACTGTGAAGTAACTGAAGCCCTAAAACGAAACACAATGGATGTGATACCTCTTGAGGAATAGTGAATCCCTGCAATTACGACGTCCGGCTCGCACAATGACCAACCATAGATTTCAGCCAATCACCATAGAGAAATCCAATAAGCCCGGAATACATGGCCTTCATTTCCTGACTATTGGCGTTGTCACGGTGAATACATATCAGACTCTCTCAATGAACAGCAAGTAAGATGAGATCAGAATTGTATTGTTCAGAGCAAATTGGCTTTATTCCTCACCAATTTCTTTAATCTAGTCTGACAAGCATTGACTGTGGAATCAATTTGATATTTCTAGAAAAGAGAACCGTAAGGTATTTAGCTTCAACAGATTGGCAAACATCGCCCAGCATTCACCCATATACACTTGTAGCTAACTTCTTGATTTATTTGTCGTAATTTGCCCAAGGGTAGACGCAGAAATATAATTTTCCAAAGCACTTGTTCAAAATTGGGACGTCTTTGACACACATTCTTTATAACTGAAAGGAGATATAATTTGTTTCATCAAGAACAGCGTAAAAATCATTGCATGCAAACAAAATGATTAAGTTAATGATTTTATGTTCCCTTTTCACGATAACATGCGCGTTCGAGATGCAGCTCCCCTGGCGGACGCCAAGACAGAAGTTGACTCTTTTGTGTAGTGTAGAAAACCGTGCATATGTTATAATGAATACTGCCCTTAATACCTTTTTATATCGTATTTTATCAGTTTGTGTAGATATTGAGAGATATTTTTTGTGTACCTCGATGACTATATTAAATCTTAATTCCGTTGGTAATGGATATGGTATCGAGTCTTTGATCATTAATGCTTTCATTTTCATTGATTAATTCATTCGAATATTTATCGCTTCATCCATTTCATTATTCGTTGTGTGATCTATTCAACCAAAAAACGCTTTACATGTTTAACGGTGAGCGGTGGTGCGTATACACGATTACTTATTTGTATACTTATTTTGTATGCACGATAGTATTTGTACATGACTATTAGGTATATAGATTTTCAATTCAGGATGGTCGTACGTAGATAAATTAAAAGTCATTTATACTGTATGTGACTTATTTTTTATATACGATGGCCGTGCGTTATGAAATATTTTCGATAGATGATGGTCGTGCGTAGAAGATTATTTAAGATACTTTCATAATTTCGAGATGTACAGTAAGACGGTCGTGCACTGTACATATACATTCATAAATTATTTATATATGCTTAGCTGTCGTAGACATCTGACTAATTTCCCACGTATTGAAGTCGTGAAACTTGAATTGTTTCCCATGTATGTCAGTCTTACAAGCATGACTTATTTGAGATTTACGGCGGTCGTACGTACATGATTTACTTAGATGTATATTTGTCGAACAAACATGACTAAGTTTGCATGTCGCACAAACATGACTTACATGTAAGTAATACGTGTTTGACGGTCAACAAGCACATTATATCGAAGATGTATTGCGATCGTACAGATATGATTCAATTTAGACGTTTGGTTGTCGTACAAACAGGATTGATTTGAGACACATTGCGATCGTTAGTGCACGACTTCCATTATATGTATTGCACAGTCACAAACATGACTTGTTCGACTGCATACCACGATTTTAAGGCTAAGTTGAAATCTATCCTTCGGAACAACATGCATATGTGTGAGTATTATATATACAAGACACTGCGTAGAAAAGGAAGTTATTACACTTAATATTCATATGTCACGAATGATCACCATTACGAGGATAGATTCGCGGTATCGACACGTGCTGTGTGAGACATGCGCGCTTAATTACAGTGCATTGACATATACGGATTGACGGTCCGTTCCGAATTCGCTAACGGAGTAACGGATATAAAAGTGAGTTCCGTGGCGGAGCGCGGAGGCCAATCCCTCTGTCCAGTTACAGAACAAACAGTGTTAATCTAATTTGATCTCTATGCCCTGGTCCAGACACATACGTCTGCCCGTTTAGTAGCTGTTTATTGTAAAGATTGAGTGATCGAGTTGGACGGAGCTCGGATCATTGTACCATTCGGCGGCCATTGTAGTCGGCCTGATGGATGAGGAGAGCACTCGCACTTGACGTTTTTCATTACTAACACCGCCTTACGAGCATATTCTTTCTGTCCCTAATAGCCATAATGATGAATATGATACAACGTATACGACACAGTACCCATTCCTAGTCTTATTTATATTTCCAATAGATTGTGGCCAGAGGATGTCTTGGAGAGCAAAGTTACTTGACCTAAATTGATCACCCCTCCTTCATTCTTCTTCTAACTGTGTGTTATTTCCCCACAAAGACATCATTATGATGTATATAATGCCGACCAAACTTCTATTCCTAAGCTTGTTAGTGTATGTTTGTACTTTCACCAGTCAATACTGTCTGACCCTGACGTTGGTCTACAGTTGTCGCCCCTTTTCGCGTCTTTTTTCCGTTTTTGAGTATATATTCAAATAAAAACTATTGGAAGCTTCAAGGTGTAATATAGTATAACTAACATGTGTATAAGCTGTTCATAGCTTCTACTGACGAAGCTTCCTCCAAATTTTTCTCTTATTCCAATCACAAGTTCTAATTTTCTCGACATAAACGGGCTTTCCTTTTATTTATCAATTTATTTTTTTCAATAATATTATTTTTTTGAATAGTTCAGTCTTTTTTTTTCGCCAGGTAACTATTATGGCGTTTTTTGCATTTCCTTAATATTTTTTGAGACATAGCTCGACGGTTTACCAATTGTGATAGTGCCTACAACAATGTTATTTTGTTACTACAGTTCCTAAAAGGCCCAGCTTGGCTATAATCAATGCCTAGAGACTTTCGTCCTTTTAAGGTAAAATCTAACACGAACATTACAAATACCACGCGACACTGTTCCTGTACTACCAGGGCGATGTTATCACCGGGTGTGTTATCCTAGCCTTCATAGTATACGTATAGGAACTTGTATTGGAAATCACCCCGTTCTATACCAGCCCAAGAAACCGTTAACACGCTAGAACGATCTTATCAAATTGTAAAGTACAGCAAGTTAATCCTTGGGGGAACTTTCTAAAAAAAATTCTGTGAACATGCACAATGAAAACGTGGTTCCCAGCAGGTTTGGTTATGTAGGGATTTTGTTATTTTTAACAACGACGATAAAAGACATGGCGGTCATCTTCCCAGTGCCTGCATTTCTTCAGCTTATGCTGAAAACCAGCATGTATATACGATTTAACTACAATAACGTGAAGTACAATCACGTAGAACGCTGAAGCGGCTATTGTAAGTGTTGGAGATCATTTCAAACTAACATTGATTTATATAAAAATCGTGAAAATTAACACCATACATGATGGTAATATACCCACATGTACGCTAAATGTATTCGAAGTCTGAACACAAGTACATTTTTTTTTGTTATTTCTTCATTGCTCAATGGTCACGAATTATCGCGATAAAAATTGGAACTTATGTGGCACATTTTATTTCTATGTAGTCAGGACAAAATAAACAGCATTGACCTTCTCAATAGAGATCAGATTTGTGTTTTTTTTTGTTAAGAAACTGTTAGTAGGTAAAGCGTTAAACTACATGCACATATTATCATAGTATTACATTGTATTACGTACGTATGCTACATTCTTCATCTGTATATGAAAGACAAGCGGAAGTAAACTCATGGTGGTGATCTACTCAGAAGCATCTTCTCTAACAAATTGAATTTTTCAACATTCAGTTATATATACTGTATGATATTATAACGAAATATCTCGCGCTAAGACAGTCGACAGCTACAGTACGGGCATAAACTGGCAGTTTTGGCTTCGGTACAATGCACGTGTTAAAATCTCGCGAGACATACAAATCCATGAATAGGTTTCCTCGTAGTTGATCCGTCAGTGCTACAGTACTTGACAATTCACCACAATCATTTAACTGTTTATCATTCATGTTCGTTACTAAAAGTCTTGTTTGTATCATTGCCTTGGAAACCGAATAGCATCCTACTGAAATACACTCTCGGTAGCGGGGAGAAGCAGTCGCCTGCTGTCGCTGCTCTGAATTGTCGATAGATGCCTTGTACTACATTGTCAAACACGATGTCAAAATCTCTCAGGTCTTATCCCATGTCGATTTTACAACTCTTCTCTTAAAGGAGAGTGGATTTCAAAGTGTTGATAAAGCGTTTGATATCTCTTTTTTGTCACAGAGCAAAGTAAAATCAGTCTCTAGGTGTTTATAATCTTGTACCATTAGCAAGCTAGGAAACAACGTTGAAGTTAATGTTACATTTTATTGATTAGTAAGAGAAATATACATATCCTGTAAGTCCCTGGTTACCTTCAGATTACTAATTCCTGAGATACACAGACTCCTTGCGTGATTTTTAGTAGTGTGTTGATCGACTGGTATCAGTTGGGTTTACCGGTACTCTTTATGTTCGACAGATCAGTCTTATGGACTGGGTTACAGAAGAAGTTTGCGGACTTTCTGTCTTAGGTTCTATAATAGGTTTGATTGACTGCTACGCCCTTTGTGTTAGGTATATGTCTATTTGACTGGTGTTTGTCTTCCCCTTAGTTCTGTTTATATTACTGTTGACTTGTAAATTGTAACCATGTAACTTGATTGCAACGGCCTCAAATGGAGTCCTGTAAACATGTAAACTGCAAACATATATATTGATCATCAATAGAATTTCTACCAGAAGTTTGAAGTTTTCTTGTAAATAATAAACGAAATTTTGAAATGAGCTTTGACCGATAAATTTCGAGTTTAAGACACCTGTCCTCTTCTTTGTAGAAATATGATTAACGGTTACCTTTGGGTTAGCATACTCCGCTAGACTCATTTATATTTCTGATTGATTGGTACAAGCATATAAGAAATTCATCAACAACTCTGTATCCTAAATATGTGCCGGTTACACGAGGTTATGCCATGTTTTGAACCTATCAATCTTGCTAAATTTCTATTGACTTGTTTATATTTTTCATTCGGTGATCGGATGGGGTAATGAATAGCGCACTTGTCTTTCACCAAGGCGGCCAGGGTTCGATTCCCCATTAGAAAGTGAAAAGGTAAGGGGTCACCTGCCCGAAAACGTGTGTTTTCTCCAGGTACCCCTGTTTCTTCCTAAATCAATTCCCTCTTGCACTAACCTACGGGCCAACAAGGGTGATTAATACAAATTTGTTTAATTATAGTTTTCATTTTTTTCAGTAGAATTCATTGATATGTAGTGTATGAAATAGCAATCTTAGTGAGATTAAGTTGAGCACGCGTTGAGTCTCAATGTTGGAAGAAACTGGAGTACTCGAAGAAACTGGTCGGGCATATGGCCCAATACCTTTTTACGTCCGATTGGTAAATCGAACCCCGGTCGCTTTGGTGAATGGTAGGTGATTTCTCTACCTCTCAAGCCGACAATCTATCTATCTGGTTCAAATCTACCCACGGGTAGGTTGAAAATGAGACGTTCAATTCAAAATCAAACAATGTTCTTTTTTTAAGTTCGAAATATTGAAATTATCAATCCCAAAATGAGTTTAATTGATAATAAATTGTATAGTAATATTTGTTTTACATGAACAGGTCACGATTTTTATTTATTTGACGTGGTAAGTGTGAGATATATAAATTCATGACTTGGAAATCAGCAGATTTGTCATACAAGCATGATAATTAAAGGCAAGGTTTTTTTTTCCGATGAAGTTATATTTTCAACAAAATAGTCTCGAATCAATATTACAAAACCATTATCAAGTCGAGGCAAAACAAACGCATCGTGTTCATGATTTAAAGAAAACTAGCGAAATGAAGAAGAGAGTGGGGCAAAGATTGAGCCCAATACGTTTTTAAATTTCAAATCATCTCGCCAGCCAATGGGTTAATGTGACCCTGTCATAACCAAAGTAAATAGGGACTTCTCTATCTAGTATAAACAGGGACCACTAAAACCAAAGTAAATAGGGACTTCACTATCTAGTATAAACAGGGACCACTATAACCAAAGTAAATAGGGACTTTACTATCTAGTATAAACAGGGACCACTATAACCAAAGTAAATAGGGACTTCACTATCTAGTATAAACTGGGACCACTATAACCAAAGTAAATAGGGACTTCACTATCTAGTATAAACAGGGACCACTATAACCAAAGTAACTAGGGACTTTACTATCTAGTATAAACAGGGACCACTTCGATGTGTTCCACACAATTATTTGAACATAATGAAATATTTATCGTAATTTTGAATCATTGGTAGATGGATGAAAAGTAATCATCCGAAGACCATATACTCGATCGATTCGTTTTATTCCATGAAATAAGCTTTGACGGGCCCATTAAGTATTATCAGCTGACATATAACAGAAATCAGAAAAACCCTTGAGAGAATTTACCAAATCGCGTAACAAGACAACTGGAAGGGCCTATATACCGCCATGTTTATTTTAATTCGAACCTCCACAGGGGAAGAGTTCCAAAAGCCAACAACATACGAAGTAAACATACTTGTTACGCCTGTAGGGGTATTTAAGTGTAATTTAACACATTAACGTTACGGACTATTTATTTTACATTAACTTGCCCTTTTGAATTGTTTATCACCTGTGTGATGCAGTGCCAATCCCGTTTAGCGGCCGCAGACGCACATATGTACTGAATTATACATTACAACTCAGTGACATTAAATTAGAATTTAATACATTTATACATTGATACTCGGAGTATAGTGATCTCGTGTTTCTTGTTCTTTCCTTTTGCTGAAACGGTTTGGGGCTTTATAAAGTATTGAATATGATGAAAGATGATATGGTAGTTAAAAAAATTGCAAAATGTGTAATCCAAAATTTGTTATATAAGCCAAACCACTTAGTGTTGAGCAAACAAGAAAAGATTAAATGTGATACATTTTGTAATTACATAAGACAAACGCAATGACCTCTACATGCACTCAAGGTAGTACACAGTGCCTATTCTTGAATCCGTTTCAAAAACTCGGCGAGAGTTCAGTGGTGAATGCTTGAAATCAGAATGAATTGTCAGGTTATGTAGAAAGCAGCTCGTCGACGTCAAAGGGCATGAACATGACCCCGAAATAAATCTCAATCTAGAGAGATATACTAGTATACATGTAAGTAAGGAACATGGTTAAGCTGAATAAACTAATATGACTCAGGCATGGACTGGAGAGAGCGAAGCTCATACGTTTGCACAATAACTGATAAAATTCCCATTTAAATACATACAAAATGTACCTGTACTTGTTTTTTTATAATATACCTTAATCTGTTGCTTGGCAAAATCATTCATCCTTGCTCTGTTTAAGAATGATCCACATTCACACTATGACGCATCACATGTTAGTTTGAAGTTAACTTGTTTGTACTACAGTACTACTACCGTCACAGTACCAAAATCGGGACAGTACCAAAATTGGTACACTTGAAGGAATTTGCATGCTGTGCAAAGAATAGCCCAATTTTCCTCTGGCCCTGACACCAGACTTAGACATTGTGACAGATAAGTCAGGGCCAGAAGAAACTCGGGCAAAGAAGTATTTTTGAATTGAAAATATTGATCGAAAGACACTAATATACCAATAAAACATTATATGAACTTTATTTACTGCCACTTATCGTTGCAATGACGGTTTCAGTTTGTAAATAATGACGAAAATGTAACGTTCTAAACTGATGCGCTATGCGAGGTTTTTGATTTTCAATTTTTGCATGTGACTTTTCACAATCCAACTATTTCACAACTGGTGGTAGTTTGGAAAAGAAATTCATTCAGAACGACCTTTAACTCTTGCATATTCCAAAGATATACCATGTTCTCAGTGATCAATGTACAATTTATTTTAATGAGTTCTTTTCGACTGAATTGCTAAAAACAACGAGTCACATGCTACAATGTTAGATTTAACTATTTCCAGAAATTCTGTGAGTCCCATCAAAATTCTATGAGTACAGGACTCGGGACTATCATGTAGATTTATCACTGTGTTCTGCTTAATTCTTTTTTCATCTCCAACTTTAAGACAAAACCGGTAAGGGTGTCACGATTCGGGTGCAGTTGCACCTGATTCGCGATGGCGTAGCCATGACTATATTTCTTCTTATTCTATTTATAGAACCACGCGCCGGTAATATAAACTTGTTAAAAACTTGTTACTGTAGACATATTGATAGCAAGAGTATCCTCATTTGGTTCTTGTTTTATTCAAGAATAAGTGGGTATACCCCCTCCCTCTACTCATGTCTGTTCAAAATAACATGTATTATTTTTTTTTATCCCAAAGAAACAAATGCCACTTGAAAAAAAGCATAGAGTTAACATGATAATGTGAGTTTTATGCAGATGATATTTAAACCATAAAGGATGTATCTGTTTTTAATTTGAACATATTTTGCATGTTAAACATAGCATGTTTGATATTCGGACTGTCACGTCTCCCACCACTTTAAGTATAACATGAAGATAATCCACGTGGAATGGTGAAATTTAATGTTTGTACTGATTATATACCGTAGGGATTCCAGGTATCTACAGCAGGAGATTCCTCCTCTTCATCGTTGCTATTATCAAAGTTTTTGAAGATACCTACGGATAGATTGGCATATCAGCTAAAGCTAAAACCACTTGTTTGCAAGTAAAGTTTCTAGACGGACACCATCGTATAACGTGTAATTATACTTTCTGATTTCTTTGCGATTTTATCCATGTTTTCCTCGATGTTTAATTGAAACTCTTATTATTTCCTTATCAAATTTGATGATCAAAGATTGTGTGTGAATGTGTTGTGGTCAGTGATGATTGTATTAAATTGATGGAATTGATTTCAGTGTTATGATGGACTTGTTGTTCTTGAGTCAATATTGGTGTTAAATGTGGTTTAATAAAAAACAATTGCCACCACAAGGTAGACATCAAATGCGTAATAGTTTTGATTATGATTAGAAATGGTTTCTGACGGTCACATACTATGCAACCTGTTAATAAAGATAAAAGTCGTGAAAACATAATGTTTCTAATTATCTTCTTTACTGATATTTATAAAGCAATGTCTAATCAAAATGCTGTAATGATATAAACAGTTGAAACAGATATTGTCAAGCGTTTAAAGTTGATATTTATCAAAGTATCAATAAAGATATTTTGCTGTACAAAACTGTACAGAAAACTTTGTCTTTGTAATTGTTATTTTTTTTTGTATTAGATGAAATTCCTTTCAATATATTGTACAAACAGATCTAGCATTAAAATAACACAGTTTTAGTTGTAAAATCTAAAAGTAGTATCACGGAGCAAGGAATTTAATCTAATTCCGTGGTAGTATCAAATATTTTGGGACAAATATCAACAGAAACGACTCCCAAAAGGAAGAATTTAGAAGAACTGAATATGATTTTGACGTTCTGCAATAATACAGAAAAAAAATAGTTTTGATACTGAAAAATCCGCAATATGACCATTTGAAACACAATACGTTTCCCATTGGAAAACTGTCGGTGATATTGTTTCATCAGATGTATCTGTGGACAATTGGAGCAGAAGACCCGTGAACTTTAACCTCGTCAATGATCTGACATTTTGCCTTCGTAAAAACTTGGGTTTTTCCGTCCAAGTGGAAATGACCTACGTGTGTAACGATCGATTATCAATATTTTGATGGAACGTATTTATGTCTAAAAGCTGTCAGTATGAAATTAGCTATTTCCTTCAAAACTTTAAGCTAATTTAATCGACGGTAAAACAATTTGTCATCCAATCACACTCTTACGACGACCAGTGACCATGCCACTCATTTCTCTTTTCGTTACAAAAAGAAAGATTTCGTTGAAATAAACATGCCCGGTGTATTGAATATGGTCAATATTTTTTGAAAATTCTTTGTTTCGAATACCTTTTCCTGCTACGTTACGTGACGCTCTATTATTCGATTAGGCATGTTTACGGGCTCCAGGAACCGGAAGAAGTCACCGGAAGTACGAAACGTTTCTATGCTGCAGCTGTACGATTCAGTGATGGTTTGATAGGATCTATTTACACGTTTATGTTACCGGTAAAGAGCTCCATGAGATTCGGTCTTATTAAAATATGCAAATAAGCATAAACAGGAAATTTGATAGACATGATAACCGTTCATAGCGAGCTAAGGCACATTTTATCACACACCGTCTACATCATTTCTGAAAGTGACTTCCATAATCTCACAAAGTAACAACTGCATTTAATATTTACATTACAAAACATTATCATACTGAATTTTGTGTTAAGATAAAACATCCATAAACATGTTTTCAATGAAATACGAACATGTATCGTAGTTATGGGAGAAACCATAGTATATGTTTTATATATACTAGAGGAAAAAAGAAACTGTGCATGCGGAGAATTGTTATAGAACATGTATTACCAACTGTATATACATGAAAATTCACACG
>JAULCA010270139.1:0-13200 GCA_032360845.1 Crassadoma gigantea
TTTTTACAGATTTTCAGCCTCAAAAAGTACCTGCGCAAATTACACAGGTGCGTAAATTACATGGGTTTTTACGGTAGTGAGTTTCATTGTAAGCTCCTTTAGTTTAAGTGTAGATAATTTACTTAAGTAATTAAGCACAACATTAACATCCCAAGTAACATTGTTCTTAGGTAATGTAGGTCTTTCATTAAATACACCTTTCATAAACCTTCGAACTAAAGGATGAGTACTAATAACTTCACAATTAGGCAAGGTTATCACTGTCGATAGTGATGACCTTGCTGTATTTAAAGCACTGTATCCTAACCCTGAATCATAGAGTTCAGATAAAAATTCCACAATCATAATTACAGATGGTTTTAAGTGGATTAACCTCCCATTTATCACAAAATCGCACCCACTTTTGTTGATATGTCCAATATTGTTTCTTTGTAGTATTTCTCCAGGAATTTGCGACAATTTTGGTAGCCTTTGCTGATAATTTGTAGCGCAACAATGATTCCCGCACAAGAGAAAAGCTCCCAGTCTCAACTTTGGAAGGTTGTGCATCCTGTCTGGATTGTGTGGAAGATAAACACTTTGTTCTAGTTGAGGGAGTATGAATGATTGGCTGGCAATCTGACTCAAACGTTTCGGAAACCAGGATTGTGTCGTCGTTAGTGGTGCTTCTACCAATGCGTGCGCTGAATCCTCCTCTAGTTTCCTCAGGACAGCTCCTATCACACTAAATGGGGGGAAAATATAAGACATCATATTAGTCCACGATATACTAAAAGCATCTACATACACAGCATATGGGTCTGGTCTGTATGAGATATATGGTTTCATTTGTTGTGTAATTCTTGATGCAAATAAATCCATATCAAACTTTCCTACACAGTCTTCTAACTGACCAAAAAGATGTTCTTGTAATTTCCATTCAGAATCATCATTAATATTCCTTGACATCTCAATGTTACTTGTACCAGGATGATAATTAGCACTCAGCCAAATGTTCCGATTGATACACCATGCCCAGATATCATGGGCAAGTTTGTTAAGTTCGGGCTTTTTGCCACCCATGGCATTGATGTACTTTACTGCTACAGTGTTGTCCATGTAAAGCCTAACATGAATATTATGTGTATCGCTACAAAAACATTGCAATGTCAAGTAACCTCCCTGTAGTTCCAAGAAATGTATATGATCTATTTGATCTATAGCATCCCACAAACCTCCAGTTGAAATATTTTCTGTTTTGTTGACCCTCCTGAGCCATAATTGGAACTGTCACTCTCTAGAATGATGAGGGGTTTTCCTTGAGATATGTATTTGGAACTGTTTTCCAGGTTATCAATCCACCATTGAATATGTCCTTTGCAGTTTGAGACAGTGTCATTAAGGCATAAAAATTTCCCTTATTATTTTTAAGTGCTGCATCTTTTTCATACTCTAATGTCTTGTAGTAAAGTGCTGCATAGTCACCCCTGCCGATGCCGCTACCATATTACCAATAAGAAATTTTCTGTCTGATTTAGTGATGTTCACAGAATAATATGCATCTTTCGGGTCCACTGACGCAAACCAACAATTCTTTCTCATAACGTTTATAGCTGATTGCAATGTTTCCATTTTAAAATGAGTAGTGACAACATACTGGTTAAACTGTCTGAGATTAAGAATGACTCGGTAAGGTCCATCTTTCTTAGGTCGTAAAAATATGTTAGACATGTAACCATTATGAATATCGAAGTTAACAGTCACTAGTTCTATTACTTTTTTGTCCAAGAACTTAATTATTTCATCCTCAACAATACCCATTTCACTCTGATTAAATGGGAGTGACCGAGGTATCCTCAATTGACGAGGAGGTTCGCCGAGTAATTCAATAGAATAACCTTTGATAGCACCCAATATCCATCTGTCTGACGTTAACTGTCTTCACATATCCAAGCATGTTGTCAATGTCTTGGTTTCTTCTCGGACTTTTTGTGAAAATTCCCCTTCGTCTTGTGTTGGTATCGTTTCTGATTGTTATTATAGGCTTTGTTGTACCTTTTGTATCCTTGTCCACTGCAACCTCCAAATTTAGAGTTTCCCTAATCTTTGTTGAAGTTGGAGGAAGAGAAGTTAAATGAAGAGTGTCTGACTGAAATGTCCTGTCTTCTGTCTCTTATATCCAGACATTTTCATCCCTACTGATTGGGATTCATGAATGTTCTTGATTTTTGCTCCAAGATCATCTCCAAACAGAAGATCAGTCACTTTGTTTGAGTTGCTACACAGTTGTTTGAACTGTAGGTTCAGAGTTAGTTTAATGCATTCTTGTCTGTAGCTGGACATGTCCGTGAAAACCTGGGTCATTATGCGAAAACTGTCTTTCACTACGCGAAGTAATTTATCCGGGTTAATCTTTTGTTTCTCCTTCTTCGATCCACCACAATGTCCAAAATGTTTAAGATTGGCACAATAGCCTTACCGATAAGTCCCTGTATCTTCTGTAGACCAGAATCGGTAGCTTTTGTTTTACCTGGTAGTTTTAGCCAAATTTCCAGGTTCACCTTTGGTACAATTAGATTACCGACATTGGAGGGATGATATTTGTCTGAGAAAAGATTAGCTTTCTTTTCTGACACATTCATCTGCAAGGCTTTGTTAGCTACATCTGCCAACTGTTCTGATATTTTTGGCCCACATTCATCAGTAATCTTCGTAGTACTGATCCAGATCTGCAAAATCTTGGTCGTGGGTTGTATTGTCCAATTGACCTAGTTTGTCAAGGCCATCAAAATCACCATCTTCCTCCTCTGATTCGATATCCAAAGTATTGTCACATGGCCTTGTATGAGTTTTGGATATCTGTCCCTTGTTGATCTGTTGAACTGATGCGGAGAGTGAGCTTATAGTTTTGGACTGTTGCTCAAGCAGACATTGAAAGCTCCTCATGGTGGCCACCATATTGGAGTCTAAAGTCTCGGATAATCTTGTTTCCAATCTCGTGTCGTTGTCTACGGTCTTTGATAGTCTAGTATCCGATCTTGTGGCATTGTCCTGTGTGCCCTGCTTAATTGGCATGGTTGAACCCGCCATTGATGATATAGTCATATGCACAAGTTGCGGTGAGTTCGTTTCTCCTGAAACACATGGTGATCGTGCAGATACGCCTGGACCGATATCATCACATTCTTCGAACCGAGGAAACAATGTGGTTAGGCCTCTCCCACTTCGGGCGCCTACTGGTCTGTCATCACCCAAATTAATTCCTTTGTCCGCCATGACCCTTTCCGGGTCAGTAGTCCCAGATGTAAACAGTGTCTCCACTAATCCACGTGCGATAAAAAACTAACAAAATCAGATCACCACGCCTATGAAGCTGTCAAAATCGTCTGATGTACTTCAAAAATGAAAATCCAATGAAAATGTCCCATTTAAAGCACAAAATAAACTTTCTCCGTGTGGTCTCTTTGAAAACTACGAAATCTCTGAATCCCGTGACTACTACGTCATCTCATCTCATGTGTCCTCCCAGTAACGGGGCAGCTTATATAGTGGAATTAATTTTCTACTTTAGTCAATCGTATCACAGATTTAAATTAAGATGTAAATTATAGTCCTCTCTGTCACAGAAGTCAGTGTAAACATCGTGAATAAATTATTGTCCCATTACCAGATTACAACAGATAGTATTGTGATTCTTTGCATAAAACACAACCAAAGATAATCAAACTCTCATCTGTCCAGGATGAAAACATTGTAAATAAGGTTGAATTTAACTAAAACATTTGATTTTTTGGTCTAACCTGGCTCTAAATGATATAAAAGTTTTGGCATATTCACCTGTTCACTACGAACATAAATTTAATGTAAGTCAGAGCTGTCATCGACGATCGTAAACAAAGTTTACTGTCTAAGTAACCAAAGAATATTTCCTATGTTTTACAACGGACAATATTGTAGTTTGCAAGCAACTTTCCTTTAATTCATCTCGCTATTTTTGATATTCCAGTGACAAAGTCCACGCAAGCGAGTGGTCACCTTCAAGTGAGGATAGTATTGCCTACTGATCACGTGATGACTAAATTTAGCCAAATCTCACGAAGTCTCGTATAAAGTATGAAAGCACTTGTAAACAAAACAAGACGACCAAACAAAACCAGATACAGCGTCCCTGCCAAAACACATATCTGGCATACAATATTTGGTTTTTTTTTTAAAGAGATAATCTGTATCCCGCCAGATGATATGGCATGTATGGTAGTGAGCTTTGAGCAGTATCATTTCTGAAGTGACCTTTTCTGGCCATGATACCTGTGTATATTGACAAAAATAAAATACTACCCAACCAAATCACACCTATTGGTTCGGTATATCTGATTGTAATTTCAATAACAAACATCCACATTCAAAATAAATAAAAATAACATTTCAAACTTTAAAAGATAAAAGTCCTCACAGACATTACAATACATTAATTAGTGTATTTAAGTGCCGTTGAAACGGGGATTGTATCTTAACTCGGAAGGTTTCAAATTTGAATGAAGTGAGAGGCCGGAAATTATGTAATGTTTCCATTTCCTGCATGAAATACGGTATACAATTTAAGGTAATCCTTATAATGTCAAGGGAACTATGTTCCCTGACGTTAATAATAGAAGTCACTGTGATATAAAACGTACCTGCAGCCACTCCCACTAGTAAAACACACACCCAGCCAGACCAGGCATCATGGGCACTCTTCAGCTTCTCCAGAAACCCTTCCTGCTTCTTCTTCATGATATGGCGGTGTCGCATGCGGTCCCTGGCAATATCTCGTAGCCAGTCGATGGTGTGGAAGTCGTCATACTGGCCGATGCCGGGAGGAAGGTCCTCAAGTGTGTCCATAATGTTAGTGGAACCTGAAATTCATACATTTTTACATTAAGTGTTGGATTTTTCACAATAAACTGAACTGTAGCAAGAATGACTTGCTGGACTCATCATTGTAACTACAGTATTTACTATAACAAACCTGGTCTTATCTAACACCTTCCCCAATCTTTGATTATAAGGTTAGTTTAGCAAATTTAAGGGCCCAAAATTGGGAGTCTACTTTTTAAATAGGGAAGGTTGGCAAGCCTTCATGCTCTAGCTATAAATTAAAATCATGTCTCCCTGTATAATAAGGAAGATCTGGTACTGATATGAAACTGTTGTGCAACTCAACTCACCAAGTTTGACTTTCTTATCCATGCATGTATATGTTAAATCAGACCACACATACTTACACATATTTATAATCTATAG
This sequence comes from Crassadoma gigantea, assembly GCA_032360845.1. Taxonomy (NCBI): domain Eukaryota; kingdom Metazoa; phylum Mollusca; class Bivalvia; order Pectinida; family Pectinidae; genus Crassadoma; species Crassadoma gigantea. The sequence continues at coordinate 5,263 of JAULCA010270139.1, forward strand.
AATACAGCTATAGACAGGGGTTTAAGGGTCAGCAGGTGTTATGATGGATCAAATGATCAATGCAACCTGCAATTGTATATATAGTTTTGGGGTGGGGATCTAAACCATTTCAAAGTTATACCCAGGGGTTACATGTAAGTCTCCAAGGGTGTGGCAGACCCCAAGGCCATCCTGGAAGCAAGACTATGTGCATTCATTTCTTTATACTCAGCAATTGTTTATATGGCTATAGGGTGGGGATTTTAACTGTTTCCAAGCTGTATCTAAGAAACTACGCCCCTTTGGGTTTGGTCAGACCCCAGGGTCTATTCTAATATCATGACTGCATTAGTCTCTTTATGCCCATCATTTGTTTACATGGTTTTGGGATGGGAATTTCAACCTTTCTAAAAATATGACCCAGGGACTATGTCTCCAAGAGTGGGGCCAGACCCTAGAGCCATCCTGGAAGCAAATGTGAATTTGTCTCTTTATACTCAGCAATTGTATAATGGTTATATGGTGGGGATCTCAACCATTTCCAAGAAAATTCTAAAGAAGTCACTTAAAGCAATATATCCAAATTGCCCACTTTTTGCCAACCCCTCAACCCCCTGGGAGTTCAGCCCCATTATGTGTACAATTTTGAATTCCCACCATCTAGGGATGCTTCTAGTCAAATATGGTTGATATCCATCTCTTAGTTCCAGAGAAGAAGTCGCTTGAAGCAATATATCCAAATTGCCCCTTCTGGCCCCGTCCATCAGCCTCCTGGGGGGTCAGCCCCACCATTTGTACAATTTTTAATCCCCACCACCTAGGGTGCTTCCAGTCAAATATGGTTGATATCCATCTCTTAGTTCCAGAGAAGAAATCACTTAAAGCAATATATAGCTAAATTGCCCACTTTTTGCCCCGTCCCTAAGCCCCCCTGGGTCCTTCGGACCAGGTAAGCTAATAACCAAGCAGTCAATAATCCTATCCTTTGGACAGGCTAAAGAAAAGGTATTCTTGCATACTAGACCGATCCAGATATCTGAATATAAATTCTCTCTCTGAATTGCTTACACACAATAACTTGTTGGGGAATTTTAGTGACCTTTCAGGGTCAAGCTATTGTATGTGACATCATTTAGTGATGTTATGGGGTCAGTCAGAGTCATTGATATCATTAACAATTACCATCAGGTCTTGATATACAAATGAGAAATGTGCAATCCTCGGGAAAGCCTCAAGTCTTCTGCTCAATATTTTGTTCCTTGGGTATAAATTAAATTCACCTTATCCATACCTAACATCAGAGATGGATCAAAGGGCCTGTATCGCTCACCTGTTTCTTTTGTTACATGGAACTGACATGTAGGTAACTTAAGACCAAAGATAACTAGATCAAAAGACATTTTAACATCTCTTAAAGGCTAAAGTTATTGTTGCTTGAAATTTCAAACTTTTAATTTTTACTCCGGCTAGCACTTTAAAGTTGACATTTGACCACATTACTGTCATAAAGAAAATGATTCATGGCTGGTCTACATGACATACCAAAGTATCATTACTCTAGACCAAATGCATCTTAGGAAATCTTTGCTTGAAGTTTTTAACATATTTGACCCCTTTGACCTTGAAACTAGGTCAAAGTCATTTTCATGAGGACACTTCCATCAATAAAATGTGGATTTCCATAGTGAGTGTGTATAGTAGATTAAATTATAAGGATTAATTTTAATAAATTTTTTATGTTATGGAGCTACAGTGGAACCCACTTATTATGATATCGATTATTATGATATATAGGTTATTATGATATCTTCCCTATGTACCGATTTTTTCCTTCTTCAACTAAGCAAAAAAATATCGTTTATTATGATATGGTCAAAGGTGGGACCCCGCTTATCATGATACTTTTTTCTGGCATGAATGGATTCCATAAGGTAAAAACTCAGGTAAGTTGGTCGTGTGAAACACCTGGATAATTATGTAATATGTCCGGCTAATTATAACTGTACATCGCCCGAGGTGCTCACCTGGACACTCCAGGTAAATTTTTCACACCTCGCTTCAGTCCAGTCAGCGGAAAACAATAGATCGACCATCGCTTGCAGGTCATACATGTTAGTCTTAACAAAATATGTAGTGCAGTTAATTGCTATCTAAAATTGAAATAAATCTTCTAACACAATTAAAGTGACAAAATCGGGACAAACTGCACTGACAGCATGGTGCCGGAAATCGATCGCAAGTTAACATTATTATAGTAAACAACTGACGACGGATACTTTATTTACAATTTACACCAATTTCGTGAAAAATAATATTGGATTATTGTTCAAAAGGGAACATTTTATGTTTTTTAAATGTTATGTTATGTGCAAGTTGATCTCACCGCACGACTCAAGCTCAATTTGACAGTATTGAACATTATCATGATTGGGTCAGCATAAAACCCAATAGCAGGAATGTTCTCTATTCCTCCGTATCACATCTAAGTGCACATGCATTATCATGCATATAGTAATAGTGTTGTGGACCCTATATAGCTAGCTACCAGACATTCCTGAACCTCAGTGTGCTCATTTCCTCCTACACCACAAACCCACTTATCCAATCTCATTCCTACATTGATTATTGGTACATAAATGCATACACTCAATACCATGCTTATTGTCACCAGTCTCAAGGAATTCAGACATTTTTGTGAGATTTAACTTGTGGAAAGATCTTTCTACAGATTTACAGCATTTTTTGTAAAGTAATAAAATGGAATGAAAAAAGATGCTTATTTTATGAGATGATTACATAGTATATGTTCTTAATATATATGCTAGATGGCTTTCTTCTGATTTAACTCATTCACCCCAGAAGACATATTTGAACTCTTCCAATTCAAAGGTTGGTTTAGTTCAGGAGTGAAAGAGTTAAAGTGAGCTTAAAGAATCTCCAAAGAAATATCAACTAGATGATAGGAAATGGTGCAAACATGATGTTATAATTTTTTTAGATGAATTAGACAAAAGTAAAAGAAAGAATTTGAATGCTAAGCAAGAATTCCAAGGTTACAGAAAATGGTAGAGTGGAGCATGAAAAAAAATAAAAATATAGCTTAGGAATTTTAAGGAATCATGTTGTACATAATTATTCAATTACAGGATGACATGAATTGGTAGACAATTAATGGTACAGGACCGCATCCTAAGTGAGTGTATATCATTAATGGTACAAGATCACGACATAGGATCATTGCACAATATGTATGCCATTAATAGGGCTGCAACGGTTTGAAATAATGCAAGTTGGATAATCATGTTCTTAACTGAAGTGAAACCGGGTAACCGTGATTTTTTTTTGTGCTATGAAATACAGCCATCAATGGCCCTTTATTTTGATAAAATTATGATAACTCAATTCACTTAATCCATAAACAAAGATAAAACAATACCTATTCCCTATAAATAATGCTGTTTAATGTTGTAGACTCTCAAAATCATTATGAATCGCTAGATTTTTCACTTTACACTCATGTGTTTTCAATGCTATGCGCATGTATTTCTGCGCATCACTTCCGGTCAGAACACGGATGATAGCTGCATTTGAATGATAAGTTACATTGTTCAACATGTCGATATTATGTCATTTAAGATGTATCGTGTAAATGCACTAAGTAAGAGATAGCAATTATACTGATCATGATTGTTTTAGAGGTCTGTCAAACAGTCAGGAGCGACCCTGGGATCAGTGTAGGTCATTAATGGTACAGGATCACACCCTGGGATCAGTGTAGGTCATTAATGGTACAGGATCACACCCTGGGATCAGTGTAGGTCATTAATGGTACATGATCAAAGGCTTGGGCCATGGACGCTCTGTCTCTGGATTGGGAGGGAATGAATGCATATGCATTCACGCCCTTCAAGCTGGTGGGCAGGGTGGTGCAGAAGTTTCTGGAGCATCATTGTTCCCTCCTCCTGATAGCGCCCCTGTGGCCGAGGCAGCCTTGGTTTCTGGAGCTTTTGTCGCTTCTGGTGGAAGAGCCCCTGGCTCTCCCCCTCAGGGCACACCTCCTTCACCAGCCTTGGTCAAGGACGATGCACTCTCGTCCGGAGATCCTCCACTCACGTGTTGAAGCTATTTCAGGAGGCCTCGCTCAGACAGGCTTTTCTAGGAACGTATCAGATCGCATCCCTCAATCGATTAGGTCTTCCTCATTTGCCGTCTACCAGTCACGATGGAAGATTTACTGTGATTAGTGTCTGCAGGAAGGTTGATCCAATCAAGGCTACTGTCCAGGTGATTGTGGACTTCATTCTTTGGCTGTTTAGGGACCGCAATCTTGCACCTGGCACTATCGCTGGTTATCGCACAGCCATTGCTAGTTTTTTCTCGATTCATGGTAGGCTGGAGGTAGGCTCCTCCTCCTCTTTTTCTGCCTTGATCAGGGGGTTTGGGTTGGACGGGCCTAGGGTTCGGCAGTTGGCTCCGCAGTGGAATTTGCCACTGGTACTCAAATTGTTCATGCGGGCACCTTATGAGCCTTTAGAGTCTGCCTCCTTGAAGTTTGTTACTTACAAGGTGGTATTCCTTATTACCCTTGCCTCGGGTCGAAGGAGGAGTGAGATTCAAGCCTTGTCTTCTCACCCTTCTTGTCTTCAGTGGTCCAGGGATTACTCTGCCATTACCCTTCTCACTGATCCTGCCTTTATGGCTAAGAATCAGGTTCCTGGTTTTTACCCCAATCCTATTAAGATTCCGTCTTTGCCTGCCTTCGTTGGGTCTGAAGATCGGGACAGATTGCTCTGTCCCTGTCGGGTGGGGGGGTCCTTGATCTCGTCTGTTCTTGCCCATTAAGCAGTAAGCAGGGTCAGCAGGATATCTCCTCTCAGTCAGTGTTTAGATGGATCTGTCAGGTCATTAAGTACGAATACAACCACTCAGATGATCAGGTTTGGGCATTATATAAGGTGAGAGCTCATGAGGTCATGGCCCTTGCTGCATCCTGGGCCCTCCTCAATGCGTCCTCCTTTCAGGAGGTCATGTACGATGCTTCTGGCGTAGACAGACTACATGGCTTCTTATTCCAATTGATTGTATTCCTTTGGACTGGTTGTGGTTACACAGACAGTGGCTGTGCCTCCACAGTAATTCTGTGTTTTTAATTAGTATGCTATCAGGCACCTCAGTGGTACACCTGCTCGTTCACGGGGAGGTATTCTATTTTTAATAACTTTCGGGGAATTATCCGGTGTGTTCCTTGAACCTTTTTCCTACCTTGAGCATGTCTTCAGTTTGCTCCGTCAGCCTGGTCTGCCTGGATTCGAAATGAAATTGATGTTTTTGAAGTAGTTTTCATGATGTAATACTTACCATTACCTTATGGAGTCCCACCCTGTATTCCTCCCCTTGCCTTCCCATCCCAGCTGCCTTTAGGCTCCATACAAAGATTTGAGGAGGGGAGATCACTCCACAACAGGAGATATGGGTTACGTCATGGTAAGGAGGTTGGGATATTTGAATCTTTTGTTTTTAGGCTACAAAGATGGGTGTAGGTATTGTTTATGCATACTAAAGTTATGGTAAGTATTACAACATGAAAATTGGTTTTACTTAAAAAAACTCAAATTGGTTACATGCTAAACTAAGTGTACATGAAATTACAGTCAATACTTTTTACTGATAACAGTATGTTCAGTAGCTAGGGATTGGTGTAACTGTTACACAACTTAGGGCTGTTAACTGGTCTGGAGCAGCTGATCATGAGTGCTGACAGAGCCAGCTGGTAACATGGTAAATAATCAATGACTGATCTTCTGTAATTATGTATAATAAGGGGTGTTGTAAATATATATATCGGCCTAATTCAGCTCTGTTGACGACCTCAGGAATGTGTGACTTTGCATACATGACAAAAGCACAATAAGCATTATTTAACGTAACAGATGTAGATATAAGTTTTTTCCTCTACCTAAAGCTATACGAACATACATTTCATAAAGGTCAAAATTAGGCTGCATGAATGACCTCTAAATGTTTTTCTTTCCAATTTAACAAAGAAAATCCAAGAACTTCAAAACTGCAAAAAACTTTTACTTTTTATACAGTTTCATATCTTCATTATCTGCATAAGTCAATATTTGATACACAAATTGAATTTCATTGAATCTTGCCTTCTTAAAAGGGGGAAGGATGCATGGTTTAGATATTTCAATGTGTTGGCTATTTCTTTTCAAATTTAAAGGTGATGGCAATGAGTTCTCAAAATACCAACCTGTACAAATTCACATGCCTTAACTCATTCACCCCTGAAAACACATTTGAACTCTTCCAATTCAAAGGTTGGAATAGTTAATTATGAAATTTCAGGGGTAAATCATCATCATAAGTTTTAACAAAATGAAGATGTGCACTAAAGAGTTTTATAGAGGTGAAGATGTTGCAATTACTCACCATAATTTCAACAAAAAATAATTCTTTTAGCTATTGCATTTGACAATAGTACATGTACTGATATTCATCGGAAATACAGACTGAGGCGATTTCAAGTATGCATCTCTGTCAAATGAAACACTATATGATAATGATACCATAGGATAATAAATGACAATTAAACAACTGACTTGAATATTCAAATGATATCAATGGACATTTCATATTATACCATACCATTGTCCCCCGGTGACCTAGGTCCATCTAAATCCTCGTAATTATCCACACATTTGTGGTACATTTCCTGGAGAGCAAACATGGGTCCATGTGCCTTTTCCATCTCAAAACTAGTCTGTGAGTAATAATGTACTAGCTCCAATATATATTATAGCATCCAATTCAAATGACATCAAATTTTCAGGTGGATTGGAAATATTTGATGTTTGACAAACACTCTACACAGATGAAAACCTAAATCCATGATCCACAATGATTAATCCACTTAAATGATCCATTAAATACCAACATCTCTCTACCATATTTCCTTTTTTTGGGAGAAACATACACCGAATAAACCATTCCATTTTTAAATGATGACTCCTAAAATGCTGAGATTAAGTTTCACAATTGTGAACTTAAATGACGTTTTTCTTCCATTAAATTAAGACACCAATTTATCTTCCAATTTGTTTCTGCCCTATGGTGATGTTTGTAATCCATGCATTGTTGAATTATTCCTTGATCTAAATCACTTTCAAGCTTAGATCATTTCCAGATTCCAGCACAATACTTGTTAGCACGACATTCTGAAGAAAATCTGGCTTAGTTCAGGAATAAAATACTCCATCATTCTTTATACTTTAATTTTGCCATGAGAACAATTCTTTAAATATCTTCAAAGGGAAACAGAAACCTTGTAAGTGAAATCTGTATCCTTAAAAGACTTCCATAGTCTCATTCCTTGTATTGTTAGCAGGAAGGACTGTATCAGAGTGTACAAGTTTCAGCATTTACCAGCATCACCTCCATTTCACAAGGAAGTGCTGCTGTACAGCCAGTCAACACATGACCGATCACAGCAATCTATGGCTAATCAATAGATTGATGGGTCAACAGTCAACAGTGGGGGACATCACATGTAGTCAGGGTCCATAAAGGGGAGGTAACACAGTCAGGGCCAACTCTAGAGGACATTTCACCAGTACATCCACTGTGGAGGACATAACACAGTCAGGGCCCACTCTAGGGGACATTCCACCGGTACATCCACTGTAGGGGACACAACACAGTCAGGGCCCACTGTAGGGGACATTCCATTGGTACATCCTTTGTAGGGGACATAACATGGTCAGGGCCCACTGTAGGGGACATTCCATTGGTACATCCACTGTAGGGGACACAACACAGTCAGGGCCCACTGTAGGGGACATTCCATTGGTACATCTACTGTGGGGGACACAACACAGTCAGGGCCCACTGTAGGGGACATTCCATTGGTACATCCACTGTAGGGGACACAACACAGTCAGGGCCCACTGTAGG
>JAULCA010270361.1:0-11708 GCA_032360845.1 Crassadoma gigantea
GTAGCACTATAAAGTCGGCATCAGTTCCGCGCTATCACAAGGAGACAATACACGAACATATCGCAGCCTCCCAAAATCAGTAAATCAGTATTCATGTTGTAGTCAATATAAATAAGACTGTAGTTGACACTATGATTAGAAGCTGAAAGATCATGAAATACATTAAGCGACAATATTCCACGAAACATTTCTCGTTAAAAGCACACTCGCCACGTTATTATTCCTGGTCATTTCGTCTTCATGAATACGTTGAACCGTTGGTGGATTTTCCGTATCCTCTAAAGATTTCAGTTTCATCTTATTAGTATCGATATTATAGACCTTTTCCGGGGTGTTGGAGTCCTCCAAGCCGTTCACTTGTCCTCGTCTTTCTACCTTTCTGAGAAGAATTGAAAATTTGCAAATCCATTTTGGAACTGGGTCTTGTTCCTCATTCTTTTCTTGTATCTGTATTTGAAAGATGTTGGCGATGACGATGAGGGTGCTAACGGCCTGGAGTGACAGTATGTAGTACGAGACGTACGAAATAGGGTCTGAGGATTCCGGCATTTTGTCACTCACCACCGTCATGTGCACAGTGAAAGTTAACAACACGGTGACGCTGAAGGACGATCGCTCCCCAGACGTGAAAGATAGGATGAACACCAACGGATTGATGAGACCCAACATGATGCTAGGGAAAATTACACTAATCAGGAAATGCATTGGTCTTCTTTTCAGAATCAAGTTGAATTCTGCGACATCCGATACAAAGGACTCTACATGGGTCCTAGACCCTGTAAGAGTGTATTAACTGTCTAGACGGAAAAACGTTAAAAGTACGGTAGACCAGGTCACGTGTCCAGTTGACGTAACCTTGAGCTTGACCTTTTCATGGCCAACATCGACAGCTTTGGATAAAGGATCGGATGTAAAAAGATTCGGATGCCATATTTTGTTCTGGGAAATGGTGATATTAGACAGATTACCGTAGGTATAAGGGTCCCATGTGAGTGTTTCGTCTGTCCGTGATAATAGCAGTCCAGCTGAAACCGATATAACTCCAGCTTTTTCATCAAAATCGTTAATAGAAACAAGAGAAAGGTCAATGGTGACAATGACAGTTCGTTCCTGATCTTTGACTGGACGTAGCTCGGTGTTGTAGGTTGTAAAGAGGTCATTTGACAACTTGTCAGTGTCCATCAGGGTGGCCGCCCAACTAGTCAGTGTCCATCAGGGTGGCCGCCCAACTTGTACATAATACACTCAACAGTCAAAGCTCGGCGCACAACATTGTCCGTGTGCTGTTCCCGAAAGGCAGCAGTGATACCAAACTGATTATATGTTCAGTGCCACTTTGATATATATATAACTGCAGCCTACTGATAGTGCTAAGACAGACGGCTCCTTCTCCTCTCTATCTCCCTTTTCAGCCCATTCACTCAATACTTTTTCCCTTCTACTCATTTTCCTGCCCTTTCTCTGTCTGCTGGATAACTGAACCACTCGGTAGTGAAGCGGACGTAAAACCCATCAATCAATCAATCAATCAATCACTGACAGTGCTTATGTCGATTTTGTAGCGGTCTTTGGTCCAATATAAATGCTGACTTCAAGTGCGACGCTGTTATCACGAGGTATAAAACAGGTAAATTAAAGCCACGCTCTAATTATATTACCATGACAGTTGAACAATGCCTTTCTTGTACTTGAACAAACATTGGAAGAGATGATGAATATATCGGACTTTAACGGAAGGAAGCTGTAGTATGCGACAATGAATTTTAAGCATTACGCGATAAGGGTTTTCAAATAAACATAGAACAATAATACATCAACGAAGGGGTAGGTTGTTCGATGTGAACATAAAGCTACTCCAACGTAATTTAACCTCGGGAATCAATACGGCGAACGATGCACAAACATGTATTGATGCAAAAATGGTCATGAAATTCTTTACAAAGAGAGCAACAAACATTTGAGTGACAAGTACCTAGCAACGAGGATGTGAAAATGCTACAAAGGTTCGTCTCATAAAATTCAACATTTTTGTCAATATATTATTTTCTGAAGAGAGCTTTTATGATTGGATAGGATATGAGTACGAAGTACGAATTGTCTACTAGATAGCTTTTTTGTCCTCAATAATTTAATTGACCATACCGAACTATCAACTCAATGACACTTCCGTTTTAACGAGATTGATCATAGGTGTTACTAGCTTTTAACATTTTGTAGAACATTATGCCGTAATTACTAATTTGTTCTGAATGAAATATACCAAACTTATATCAGTATTATCAGTTCACCGGTCTGTATTAAGCTAGAAGCCTCTGGACCTCCTTGATTTTTATCTCCATGATCCTATTGAGCTCCTTAATTATTTACTTAAAACTTATTTACATGTATAATATCCTTGATTTCAAGTCCTTTATGATGCACCTCATAAGTGACTGCTGTATCCGACATTTATCATGAAAAATATATATAATTCCTGAGTGAGTTAGTAGCAAATTGGGTTGAAGGTTGCTTCAAGATCCTTCCAATGATGGTTAAAAGTAGATTTAAATCCATTCAATGTGCCCGAGTTCACAATACTTCCTGGCAAGCTATTCCAGTCATCTATAGCTCTGATAGTAAAGAAATGTTTCCCGATGTTTCGTCTTGCACGTAGTTTTTCTAGTTTCTTACTGTGGCCCCTTGTTCTGATAACTTTTGATGGTTTTATCATTTTCCGACCTTTTTAGTCCGACTCCTATAGTACCAATCCCTAATGAGTAGAGACAGGACATAGGTCATCAACAAGTCCTTTTCACTATACACGTACAGATATTACAATTATTTCCTGTAAAATGGTAGCTCGTGTACAGTGTACAAGTATACAGGTACAGCGCAGAAAATCCGTCCTCATGTTACAGCAATGCAAATAAGACTATTGGTAATACAATAACAAGGCATCGCAAACGATACAAATCTCCTCGCTCCCATTCAAAACAAAGTTTGTTAAAGAACATCTAACAGTGTGTCGTTACATGGCTCACTAGCAACTCCATCCTCTGATAATTGATAACGGTGACCTTGACGTTGACCCTGGCATGCTAAAACACAAACTCGTTCAAGGTATTTAGATACTTGACCAAAAGTCGCTAGAGCGATTGACAAAGATTTTCTAAAAATAGTAACGGTGACCTTGACATTGATCCTGGCACACTGAAACACAAACTCGTTAAAGGTATTTAGATACTTGACCAATATGTGAAATGTGATGAAAATCGGTTGAGAAATGAACATGCTAGAGCGATGACAAAGATTTTCTATAAATAGTAACGGTGACCCTAACGTTGACCCTGACACACTAAAACGCAAACTCGTTCAAGATATTTCGATACTTGACCAATATGTGAAATTTTATGAAAATCGGTCGAGAAATGAAGTTGGTAGAGCGATGATTAAGATTTTCTATAAATAGTAACACAAACTAGTTCAAGGTATTATGATACTTTACAAATATGTGAAGTTTGATGAATATCGGTTGAGAAATGAAGTTGCTAGAGCGATGACAAAGATTTTCTATAAATAGTAATGGTGACCTTAACGTTGACCTTGACACACTGAAACACAAACTCGTTCAAGGTATTATGATACTTAACAAATATGTGAAGTTTGATGAATATCGGTTGAGAAATGAAGTTGCTAGAGTGATGACAAGAAGTGAACATACGTACGTACATACGTACGAACGGAACGCTATATCCCCTCCGCGGTTGCCGCGAGGGGAAAATAAGAACCTAGAAGGTTTGGTCTGAAAGCATAGGTTGCTAGGGCCACATACATACTACACACTCATAAAAAGGGGATGTAAACATATTGGTTCTTGATTATATTTTATTTTTATTATTGACTTTTTGGTCGCTTTGTGTCCCCGAAATCAAATCCCCAATTCTGCAGGGAGTTCCCATATTCGTCACCTCTCACACACAGTGGTAACAGCAGGTGCAATTTTTTATCGATTTCCAGTGGTGAAACTCAAAGTGTCTGTAGCGTTGGCCTATGTGATTGACAGTATGAACAGGTAAGGTAAAGGGAATCCTGGACGAGCTTTTGTGTTCATTTGAAAAATCTATCATGAAAAAATCGGTTAAAAAAGAACCAAAATGATGAAGAAACTTTCAAAAAAGAAAATGTGGTTTTGTAAAAAAGTGTCCTTTTGTGATTTTGGTCCCCAACTTTACCCCCTCATATCCTGGAATGGTCTCCAAGCTGACCTTAATTTCATGTCATATCATGATGGTATAACCCCAAGGTGTGTATATACAAAAAAATAAAACTTATCGGTGATAGCCACCAGGAGGCCCAAATTGGCACTCCTCCTTTCGTACTTGTTTTTCAATAGGGCACATTTCCATTTGTGAACACATGCCTATAAATGCCTTGGATTTCGCCAGCCATCTGAGCACAAGGGTCCATATTCATAAAACCGTTTCCATGCTCAAATATGGATTCTGTACTCATACCTGGTCTTGTAACTTGCATAAATCTTAAGATACTTGCAACAAGTCTAAGAAGTGAAACGGTATTCACCAATAAATATTTCAAAACTCCCTCCAAATCATTGACATAATGCAAATATTAAATAGTTATCGCCGGAACGCACAACCCGGCTTAAACACAAATGGCAGTTTGAGCCTGAGAAATACGGAACGCAAAATTAACATATTCAAATAAATGTACCTATCTTCAAATACATGAGGATAGGTACAATTAATTTAAGGTAGATTTAATTCGTCATATTTTAACCTACCTTTAATTCAATTGTACATATCTTCAATTACATTGTACATATCTTCAATTACATTGTACCTGTCTTCAATTACATTGTACCTATCTTCAATTAAATTGTACCTGTCTTCAATTATTTGAAGATATGTGCATGAAATTATTTGAAAAAAAATTTGGCGTTCAATAGAGAAAATGTTTCAGACCTAGATATCTACATGTACTAGCATTAGACCCGAATGGCCCGAGGGTCTCTATCTCTCACTTGTTCCTTTTTTTTGCACCCCAGGGAAGCTACATTGCTCCTTTTCAACAATTAGCCCCAATGTCTCAGGGACCATTGGTGCTTCAGAACTGTTTTTGTGATTGGTATAATTAAAGTAAGAATATGTTTACTGGATGGGGAAGTCAATCATTTTCATTCAATTGCCAAGTCATCAAGGATGGATCCTGGCCGTAAGTCAATTCTCGTAATATCTCGTTCGCTATGCCCAAAACAGTTATAGGGCTTGGGATCAGCTACATAATTTATACTAAGCTTGCCTTTTCATTGGAAAAGCACTTGATAAATCTCCCTCCATGATTAGATAGTGTTTACTGTATACATTTGTATTTCAAACATGCATTGTTAAACTATCGATCGAGTACGGTAGATGGATCAATATACACATAGAAATAGGATACTTGTAATATCTGTGACGCGAATGGAATTATCCAGAAATTAATATCATAATTTGTTTAATTGTACGACTAACAAACTCTGCAATATCATTATTATTATTAGGAATATTTCTCCAAATTATCGCTATTTGGAAAAATCAAGCACTTTTTAGTTCAATATTTTGAAGCAAACTGTGAGTTCAATATGTCTCACTTGTGCAATTCTCGACCTCATAGATCTAATTGAGAAATTTAGCTCTAGTAATTAATTGCCCTAGTTCCTTAGCTTTAAAGCGGAAACAGACTGGGTCAAACCGCCGGTGAATTATTAGCTCAGTTGATTGATTGATGGGTTTTACGTCCGCTTCACTATCGAGTAGTTCAGTTATCCAGCAGACGGAGAAAAGGCGGGAAAATGAGATGAAGGGGAAAGCATGGAGTGAAGGGGCTGAAAAGGGAGATAGATAAGAGAAGAGAAGAGAAGGAGCCGTCTGTCCTATCTGTTGTTATTGTATATGCTAAGTTTTTGTAAGACGACTCCTGGGCGTAATATTGCCTTACCCCACACTAGTTGTATGGCAGCAACGCCGGAGTCTGGACCGGAAGTGAGGAGCAAAAGGCCGCCATCATGTACACCAGCTCCTAACTAGCTATAGATTCGTTATTTTCTGGTTGTTGGAGGATACTTTTAGTGTTGGTGTTTACTTTTGTGTGTATATGTTCATGTGTTCATCTATCTAATGTATATCTATCTAATGTATATGTTATGATTATGACTGTTACGTTACCTTACTTATTTTTTTTATGTACCCCTATAATTTTTTATATAATATTAGTTCGATTGGATACAGGAATGCTGTGGAGTAGAAGACAGTCCTATTAAAAATGGAACTTACCGCACGTGGCCAGAACACTTACACTTCAGCTTTCCTGTATCAACCGGAAGTACAGTGTTTTTGTTATTAAAATTGGTTTTTACATAGCGTTTTTAAAGGATATTGTTCATACCACCCTATTATCTGTGTCAGATAAACAGAATTTGAGTTTAAATTCAAGATTCATTTCCTACCTAACTAATAGGTCCATATAGCACCAACGGCCTCCCTCCTTTACCCGCGCTAACCTTGTAGGGTTTTGCGCCGAATGAGCGAGGGACATATTTGTGTGTTAATATACAGTTTATAGTGGCGCCTGGAGTTTGGTGGTAGGCAGTTTTATACTGGTGTGGTCGTTACATTTTCCCGATGAAGAGAATGTATCTTATCTATTGTGCAAAAACTCCCTTATAAATAGCCTGTTACTACTCAATATGGCAGCAAAATTATAACTGCATATAGTTTTAAATTAGATCTAAAAGTATACTCAATCAGATTATTTTCTGATGACATTTTTTCTGAAACGTAGAAACATATTCGACATTTTATTCCTGTTACTGTTTCTGTTTCTCTCGTGTTATTTTAATATTTCTGTGTTGTTATAATTCCAATGATTTGTATGTATAATGTCTATAGTGATTCTTTAAAAGTAAAGTTACATTTAATAAAAAGTTAATTTAAAAATACACTTGAGGTTTTCAATGACATTTATTTACACATATAATTGTTTTTATATACATATTAATGAACATTTTATAAGCTGTTAGTTTTTTTTATCATGCTATTTTGTTGTCATAGCACAAAACATAACGGTACAGAAAAATGTGTGCCACGGCATATCGAAGATTTTTCTCACACCGCCATGTTTAAACAAGATATTTGAATAATATATATACAATTCAAAACAAAAATAAGAAAACAGTATAGAACGGAAATCACAGATGTTTCAGGTTTTTTTAAAATCATATCACGGACTTTGATAGCAAACTAATTTAATTCCGTGATCATATCTTTTCTGTCCTGACCATGACATTGACAGCAGTATTTGAGTTTTAATGTGTATTTTAGGTGTTTGAATGTAATCAACTATAATGGTCACAACGCCTCAAATAGAACCATAGGCTATAATGTTCAATTACAAGACAAAATCAAACTAAAACAAAAATGGAGATATTTTTCATAAATTAATATTTTAAAATGAAAACCAATTTTGTAATCAAATTTGAAATGCTACGTTTAGGTACTTTATAAAAAAAAAGAAGAAAAAACAAATGAATAAAAGGGTGAAGTCAAGCAGAGACGTATATATACTACATACATTATGTATATATAGAGACGGATCACGGAATGCTATCTTAGTCCGTGGAGATATATAATATACGTCTCTGATATATCTCTGAGTCAAGTGATCGGACTTTAAATATAATGTTCCGCTTATTTCGACCAAGAAATTTTAACTTTCGATAAAATAATGTTTCTTCGGAAAATCTGTCAAACTTTTGTGAAATTAAACATAACTACAATATGCTTGTGTAATTCAATACGTTGTTATGAACAGTGAAATATAAAGTGTGCTGATTTCATGTCTACATCGTAGATATATGCAGGCCTTCCTATCGTAAAATGTGCGATTCAAAAAGGGGCGGGACACTGCGAAGTAAAACCGGTTCACATTAATAAGTACGCTGAACTACATTGTTGAGACGTTTACTGCTTGATTTAAGCATCTATTTTAATTCGAAATGTTGAAAAATGGAAATAAGTATTATACGTCGATTACTTTAAGAGAGATTAAAGCAATGTTATGAAAATAAAAGACATAACTATATATACCGGAAGTGCATATATCGCTACGCGCCAACATGCAAGATGGCGGGAGAAATGCACGTTTGATTACAACCAAAATTAGAAGTTGCTGAAACAACAGATGCTTCTTGGAATCTGAATTCCATTAACATTAAATCAAAGATAGATAGTGTAGAAACCATTGGGAACCCATTTTCCAGGTATATATTATTGAATACTAAAGAAATTAGGTAATATTATCGCATTGTTTTCTTTCATAGTCGTACAGCGAAAATGAGGGAAAACTATTTTCGGTTTGCGAGATCGCAACAGATTGTTTGCCAATTGGTTTAAAACAAAGTTGTACCTCATTGCGTGTGAATGGCATGGACTTAAAGTAGCTGTCTGTAATTTCAGTACGTTACTGAGATATCTGACAAAATTTAAAGGGATAAACGTATCAAAACGTTAGGATTCTAGGACGTACAAATACAGACAGATACACGTTTAACAGGTCCGGCATATCATACCCTTCTCCAACAATGGAAACGCAATCATTCGTATGGTTCACAATTTCTGTTTATAAATAATAACAATTTTATTTCAGAAATTGATTATAAAGTCAACTAAAAGAAGTTCTAAGCGTTAGGGAAAATAAAGGCTCCACTTCATTCGGTCAGTGTTATTTATAACCAACATGGTCTACGTTTGTGTACTCAAAAAGATCATTTCGTAATAAAGAAAGCAAGAGACTGTTTTTCATCTAATCAGAAGAAGTATTCTTTTAAGAGACTTTTTATCTACTTTTGTAGTATTCAGTAGCAGAAACTACAGTTTATATAACATCAAATAAATTTAATGTTGCTTTTCCTGGTATTACAAATGCAAAAAATATTTACTTCAATTTCTTTTAGATCTATCGTGATGAGCAAATCTTCACCAAGACGTGACGCATTGCTTAGCATGAATAAATCTTCACCACGGAGGGAACATCTGTCAGCAAAGAGTTCTCCACGGCGAGATGTCACACCTCCCATCCGATCCTCCCCTAGAAGGGAATTGTCGTCCAACACGAAACGAACATCACCTAAGAAAGACCAGATGATCGCCTCGTATAGATCATCACCTAGGGCTGAGTCAAAAGTACCAAAGACGTCAGAGGGAAGAATGTCCAGGTCTGATGTCAGAGCATCACCGAAATCAGAGGTCAAAGCATCTCCATTATCGTTTCAGTCATCTCCAATGAATTCTATAAAGTCTTTGTTACCAAGCACACCAAAGTCAGTGACTCCTTCTCCATGTAGTTCCACTTGTAGCTCTCCTGAGAGGTCTAGTCCCAAGTCACCCAAGCCTGTGTCTAGGTAGGTCTGGAGGAACTGTTACCATAATAGTTGCTACTTAAATTTATCGTTCTGTATCGATCAGATGATTGTTAAATTTGAATTTCAAGCAGCTAGTTTCTCAACAATCCTTTGATGTAAAATATCAATACAATTATTATTTCATTTATTGTTTATGTAGAGCAGTGCAGTTGTATTTTAGTGTTATTGTCTAATTAAACAAATTATTTAATATCAGCTGACATAAAAATAGTGAAAGAACTTCAGCTGACAAAATTTACCAATTGTTTTGAATTTTCTGTTAAATAATTATCAAATATAGAAAGCAGGTAACTTGTTTGAGACAGCCTCCCTTAGGCCGAAACATGTCAGCACGTAGGATGTAAATCAAACATTACATTTTGTTCCTGATTCATTGGTGTTGTTACTCATCATTTCTATTTTCATTTGTTTTGCGAAGGTAAAGTCTGCATTTATATCGACTTTTAGGATGAAACTTTAGATTTAATACTAAAAGTAGATCATAATGGGATTTTTTGAAGAATTGTCTTAGAAAACATGTATGGTAATGTTGTTAAAATGGGCTTAAATTATTATGATGTGTTTTTCTTTACCAATCTAACTTTGAATACATGTCACTAGGACGGACTTGGCTCTAAGCATGGTGCCTGCAACAGATAAGTCAAGGAAATCGACATCCAACAAAGGAGCTTACAAATGTGCAAAGCGAGGAAAATTCATCATTGGATCAGAAGTACTAGCTAGGTGGAGTGATGGTCTTTTCTATCTTGGAAATGTATTGAAAGTGAGTGTTTCAAACTTAACTGGCTGTAACAAGGGGTGTTTTGATACACAATGCTTGCAATACACATACAAATACAAATTATGATCAAGTACATATCTGGATTAGTAATAGAAGCAGTGATTTTTCTACCTCTTTCCGACAGAGGCTTGTGTTTTGACTTTGGGAAAATATCAAAATCAAAAAGCATGATTTGGGGAAAATAAAGTGATTTTTGCCACGATTTTAGGAAAAATAGAGCAGAAAATATCTTTTGGGAAAGCAGGGAAATCCTGGAATTCGAGAGCAGTGGGCCATTTCTGCAATTTTTAGTCAATTTCAAAATTAACAGGGGTCATTCTGTGTAAAATTAAAAGAAAATTGGAACATGGAGAGGACATTTCAGTTTTGAGGGGTTAATTGGCCCCGTTGCCCCCATCAGGATTATACCTGAGGGGAAGGTTTTATAAGGCTTCAAATTTACTTGAAATTATCACTGGCTAGCCTTTACACTTAAGGAATATGTAGGAAACATGTAAAGAAAACTTTGTCCATGCAATATTTTGGTTTATTTTGATATAGAAATAGGATTAGTTTGGCCATTTTAGATATATATTCAGAATTCAAGACAAGTGATAAAATGTTGAAGTGAAAAATTCTTTACCAATATTGACAGCTTATTTTAGATGTTACAACAATTAAATGCAAACAAGTACAAAGCAGACTTTTAAACAAATTATTGTGAGATGTTGAACAAAAGAAAAACCACAAAAGTATGTATGTTAAAGTTTTACAATTAATATGTTTTGTTGTCTTGTCTTTTATTCTTTATATGAAATTTTAATTTTGATAGGTTGAAGACAAGGAAGGGAAATGTTTTGTACAATTCGAGGACAACTCTGAGTACTGGGTGTTATACAAAGATCTTCAGAAAGGTAATTATATAAGAATGTTCTGATCCACCAACATACTTATATCCCAATAGTCTAAATCTCCAGCCAAAGCCACGGTGTGATATTTCTCCTAAATATTGATGATAGCAAGCTGAAGCATATCCAGAGTTCGGGAAATCAGAGTTCTTTTCACTCACTGTTACCCAGGTTAGTTATAAATGTACACTCACATCCTAGCATACCTCAGTATCTTTTGGTATATATTATATATCAGAAAAGTCCAGATTATTATTACTTACTAAGGGCGCCTTCTATCTCAATTACCCTTATTAGGTCAAGTACAGTAAAAAAATATTATTAATTGGTTGGGTGGTGCTGTGGAAAGGTCACTTGCCTTTCACCAAGGCAGCTGGGGTTCAAATCCGCAATCGGATGTGAAAAGGTAGGGTTCACCTTCCTGGCCATGTGGGTTTTCACTGCGTACTCCGGTTTCCTCCCACACTAAGACCCCCCCACACACACACACTAACATCGGGGCCAAAATAATTGTTGTAAAATATTTATATTAAAATATATTATATTTATACATATTATTAATTATTAACTTGACATGTTGCCC
>JAULCA010270583.1:0-13196 GCA_032360845.1 Crassadoma gigantea
CTGTCAATGTTTGCCTATATATTAGAGTATTGGCTCTGACCAGGCTTAAGATATGAATGCATACAGGTATTGATACCTGATGTCTCTAACTTTGGCAGGACATCTCTAAAACCACGATCAACGACTTCATTGTCGTCTTTCTCCAACCATGTGAGCTTGTCTATAATGTGTTTGTGTAATGCTTGCATCACTCTGGCTTCCAGAGAATGACCCTACTATATCTAAAATGTAGCCATCAGTCAGACTTATGCTAATGAATATGAGATAATTGCGCTTCTTCTAGCTATAGTAAGACATTCTCTGAAGTTGATGGTTAGCACTTTTTTAATATAAATATAATGTATGTATGTTCCTTTTATGTTAGTGTTTACATTTATGCATCACTGTGCGAGAAAAAGATGTATGCATGTAGATATGTATGTATATTATTGGTCAAGGTGTGTGTGTATACTATATATATGTAGGTATACACTTTTTTTAATACATTGTGCATATCTATTTCTGTTTGATGAAATTTTGTATTTAAAGACAGAAATATTAGACCAACACTTCACAACACTATTTAATACTGATTTATGCCATTACTGTCCTAAAATATATAAAATAATTATAAGATACAATCTGTTTTTGTGACACCGCTATTATGTACTCATAAAAATAAATGTATACATACTTTTGACTTTTGACAGATGATTTTTGTATACTCCTATATATATCTGTCACATTTGTTTATGTACGATTATATGTATTTATGTGACCTGAAGTATGCATACATGTATGCATGAGTATGTATGTATGAAACGGTGTGGGTGTGTGTGTGCGTGCGTGCATGTTTTCTTGAAGGATGGAAAGTGAGAGTCCCACTGTGTGGGGACATTATTTATATTGAAGGCTGACCCCAAGACCCCAACATTGGCAGCCTTCCAATGTTTACATGTCTTGGGGAATAAAATATTTCTTTTGTAAAAAAAATATAATGTATCATCTAGTATGGCAGTCACTCAAGGAATCTTTCTGTGAATTCAGTATTGAGTGAATGTATCTGTTCCCTTCTCAAATGGTCTGGACCAAGGAACACTCGAACTATAGATGAAAGGTTTTTGACATACCAGACTGGGAAATACCGAAATATTGGATCACTGATTCCAAACGATATCAGTTTTCATTTTAACCCAAAACAGGAAAAGAACATTCTGTGTATTTTGGGTGTATACTGAAAAGAAAGAAGTTCTTTGGACCAACCTTTAAAGCCAGGGACAACCAAGAGGGAGAAATTAAATTATGAAGGCATGTTGATTCTATATTGTACGACACTTGTAGAAAGTCATCACTTATTTCAAAAGACGACCTACTTAATGACTGATAATCAAAAGGCTCTCCTCCTCGTTTACATGGGTTCAGCTCAATGCGAATAAGATATTATCTTATGTTTTGTCGCAATAATAGTTCTACAGAGCTAATGTTCATTGTGTAATATGTACAATGAACGACTCTAAATAAAATTTCTTGTATTTTGTATCTTTTAGATGTAATAAGCATACACGTCATAATGCAGAACACCACAATTTGTGGGTAAAATAAACTGATGCCTGGCACATTTTTGCGGAAGTGTGGTCCTTTCACCCTTCTAATTATAAAGAAAAAGCATTTTTTTATATAAACAACACCCCGTAAAACAGGCCTTGATTGGTAAGGGAGGAAAACTACAAGTAGTTTATTCTCTTTTGCGCAAACACCCAATGTAGCCATTCGGACAAATATTTACATACATTTTTATTAGAGCAATATATGCCACTTTAAGTCAGTATATCGAAAAGCCATTTATATTTGGATTTTTTTTTTACGTTTCTCGCACCTAAACATTTACGAGATTTCTAGAAAATACGATGGCAACATTCACCATTACATTTACTCTTGATTATGAGATAAATATTTAACGAATATGCAAAAATCTCTATCACAAAGTAAAAACAAAACGCTGATAATGAGATGTTTACAAAAAAACCCAAAAATGTATATAAACACATCTTTAAAAGTGACAAGGATTTGATCTTAAATCAATTGTTAACAAATCAATCATTCAGGTTAAGTGATGAAGCAAATCTTAATTTTGAATTGTTTGTGACCTAGCAGGTACTGACAGTTTTACTTAAGGCGTGCAACGGATTTCATTACCAATTTTTCTGTAATTAGGTAGTGCTTTCTGTTGGACGCTAGTGAGGTGCTTAATCCTTCATCTTTTTGGGTACACAGGGTATTTTATTGTGCAAAATGAATATTTTCTACCACTTGATTTGAACTGAATTTTGGCATCTATTTTTGAAAGAAGATAATTTCTTTATGATATGAAAAAGTTTGGTATTTCGGTATACACGAATCATTAAAATGTTAATTCCTGATTTTTACATAAAATTCATAAAAAAAACGATTATCCCCAATTTCTGGATGCTAAATATCTTATCTAAGCATCACATGAAAGCAAATGTTCTTTCCCAAGCCTAATGATGAAAAAAGTATTATTTTTTTCCCAGATAAATACATTCAGACTGATATTCCATTTTTTCGACCTCTATACTGTAATTAGGCTAATTAATCTTATTAATAATTAGTAGAGTGATTTAAAGTAATAACATCAGTTGTATAAAAGGTTGAAAAGAGTTGAAACAGCAGCATAAATCAAATTGTTTAAAAATTGTTAAAGAATCTTAGATGTGTATACATGGCATAAGAAGTTGCTAGCATCCTTTTGTTGTACAATCAGACATATTGGATCCCGAATATTTTCAATGTTTCTAGATGTTGAAGGAATCAAACAATGGCTGTCATCGAACATTTATCTCGCTTAAGCGAGAACGGCGCCATAATTGAATCAGGTATCAATCCGCTGAGCCATTTTTTCTTTTCGTTTACGCAATTTTTAGAGAGATATAAGTATGTAAATATGAATAACTATATCTAAATAAATATGAAAATAATCGTTCCTTTATCTACTTTTATACAGCCATGGCAACCGAATACAGTATTCCAACACGTTCATTTGCAAAAAGATGAACATTTACCAACAGGCGGCGCTCGGAATTACCGACGTCAGCAACCAGTACCTGATGACCGTAAACAACCTGAAAGATATCGTCCAGATTTGACCATCGTGAGTACTACTTTTTTCTATTCTTTCCCAGTGAAAACCCACGCGGTCGGGTAGGTTACCGAATACCTTTTCACGTCCGATCAAGGATTCGAACCCTGGCCGTTTTGGTGAAAGGCACCGCCTTGCTATATTACTGTTTCGATGAAATCAGAAATTTTAACGACCTTGAGTTTTGTCAAGAGACACCGTTCTTTTTGGTTTTCCTGAAGGTATTTCTCCATCAATACGTTCAAAATCTGCTAAGATATTATTTTAAACTAGTTGTTCTATCATTTACTTTGTTAATTCAACACGGTGATGAAGATAACACTAAAACAAATAGAGAATGTTAATGTCAAATATAGCAGAAACGTAGAGCAAAATGTTGTGTATCGAACAAATATGCTCACACTAGACGGTAACCATATCAAATCAAATTTCATAATATACATGATGGTCATTTTTTCCAGCATTTTTGGCCCCCCCTAAAATGTAATGCTTCAAGCTACATGAACATGAATGTGTTTCACTGAATGTAAGAAACGTACGAGTTTTACTGTGTGTAAGACATGTGTATGTAAGACATGTGTATGTAACCCAAGTTTTACTGTGTGTAAGACATGTGTATGTAACCCAAGTTTTACTTTGTGTAAGACATGTGTATGTAACCCAAGTTTTACTGTGTGTAAGACATGTGTATGTTACCCAAGTTTTACTGTGTGTAAGACATGTGTATGTAACCCAATTTTTACTGTGTGTAAGACATGTGTATGTAACCCAAGTTTTACTGTAAGACATGTGTATGTAACTCAAGTTTTACTGTGTGTAAGACATGTGTATGTAACCCAAGTTTTACTGTGTGTAAGACATGTTGTGTATGTAACCCAAGTTTTACTGTGTGTAAGACATGTATATGCAACCCAAGTTTTACTGTGTGGAAGACATGTGTATGTAAGACATGTGTATGTAACCCAAGTTTTACTGTGTGTAAGACATGTGTATGTAATCCAAGTTTTACTGTGTGTAAGACATGTGTATGTAACCCAAGTTTTACTTTGTGTAAGACATGTGTATGTAACCCAAGTTTTACTGTGTGTAAGACATGTGTATGTTACCCAAGTTTTACTGTGTGTAAGACATGTGTATGTAACCCAAGTTTTACTGTGTGTAAGACATGTGTATGTAATCCAAGTTTTATTGTGTGTAAAACATGTGTATGTAACCAATTTCTACCACGGGTAAGAAATAAAGGTGACTATATCCGAGTATTTCACAATGAGTAAGAAGTAATTATGAAATAAGAATACAGAAGACACCTACCCTTGCGGAATACCTGGTCTAATTGTTCTTGTATTTTCAATGGTCTATATGTATATATTTTTTTCATTAATTTTGTTCAAATATGGTCCACGTTTTATCGAATATTTTTGGAAATAAGTGTTTGTGACACTCCAGAATACTTAATAAGTATTTTTTGTTCAATATTTAACAGTTGGTACTACTCGTTTTCTTCATCATGACTACAATTGCTGCTGTCACCGTTCTGATAATAAGGGAGATAAGCCGACAGGATAGGTAAAGTACTTTTGACGTGGTGGTGTTAAACATATCAGTAAAGATATAATCCAAACAAGCTTGTGAATAAAAAATATCGTCATCATTATGGCATAATTGTTATATGTATATATATATATATAGGACTTTACTAGGACTTTACTTTTGGCAGCTTTGATGGCCATACATTCTACAAATGTTCCTGCGAAAAGTTTTGTTAGTGATGTTTTCACTTGCAGTAACCCGGAAGTACAAAGAAAGGTCATCGTGAGTCCGGAAGCGTTAATGTCTGCCTATCCTGGTATGTTCCGAACCATAGACCAAGAAACTGACTTAATTAACATCAAACCAAAATTTGAGGTCTTCAAACCAGTTAAAAAATTTATCGACATTCCTACAACATGCAGCGTTTCATGTGAATCTCCAAACCAAGGTGTTCCAAAACCTCTGCCGCCAGTGTCCATGCACCAGAATGCAGTGCGAGCAAATATGATGGCTTCAAATATCACAGGCATATCGAGCATGCCTGGAATACGAGACAGAAGGTCATCAAGGTCGTATGCAGATAATGCCTTGTATCACGGATGTTGTGTGTCGTAAGTAATAAACTGTAATACATTTTGATCTAACGTCACTGGTGCATCTTCTCTGCCTTGGGTTATGTCGTCCAGGTCTCAACCCCCTTTTTGTCGATCTTCGTTCATCCTTGACACTTCAGGGCTGACGCTAACGTTCGTTATCTACACCCCTGAAATATGTCAAAGGTAAATTGAAGGCTCAGTGACCACCTTGTTGATGAGACAAAAAGACTAGTTTTATCCTTTGTGTACATCAAAAGAATATCGCGGTCGCATAGTCGGGTGTCGCTTCTCTGTAATCTTCAAAGGACATGTATCAGCCTAGCGATTGGTCGATTGTTTTAATTGAGATCAATCAAATAGCGAGCCGCGTGCCTTCAATTTTACTATGACATATTACTGGGTTGAAGAGAGCAAACCCCTGCAGTATCGAGGATTCCTTTCGTTCGTGTTGGCCTCTTTGGTTTGTATTTTGTATTTTGTTTTGGTTTGTTGTTTCTTGTTTGTATTTCATTAATATAAAACAATGTTTATTATACTGTATTGTCCTTTACAAGAAAATGAGTAGGTCATGTATAATTTGAGGTTCACGCAAAAATGCTATAACTCACTTAATAATGTTTACATCAGTAATGAACTTCACATTTTTTATTTTCATTTTGTTGATCCAAGTTTATTTAACTATTTGCGTGCACATGTTGCAATAAACATATATTATATAATATTTTTCTCCAGTTCTACCAGTCCATGCAAATACACTGTAACCCGTTTTAAACATTCATAACATTCAGTATTTGTAAAAAGCAAGTTACCTCCCTTACACTTGTAACATTACGCTAATAACATTTAGAAGCTCTGAATTATCCATCTTTATTCTTTTTAATAAGGATAAAGATAGTGATAATAATATTATAAGCGACAAGATATGTATGTTTTTGCCATTATAGTTATTTACTCGTTTTGACCCTTTTCATTCTTCATTTTATAGTTATAAATGACGTCATTGTTCAATAGTCCTTGTAAATACAATGCCAAAATAAAACAGGCTCGAAAACTAATATCTCAGCTGAACATTATAATGATTATTCGTTCATTCATTGCACAAATCGAATTAATTTTCAGTGTTGTAGAAATGAAGAAAACGTTTTTCTTCTTTTCCCCCGTGATTCATATAAGGAGAAATGACAATATTTTTTTTCAGAAATTTCTATCATATTAGCCCGAAGACACAAAGAAATATCGAGGGACATCCCAGAACTTTGGTACAGCTAAAAAATACCAGACAGTTTTTCCAAATTGAGAATTGCAGGTAAAGATATTAAGTTTAATCCTTTTTAACATTAATGTTAAGAAACTTCAGCTTAATTTAATTGCTTCTGTTTTATTTTCTGTTTTGTTGACAAGGTTATAAAGAATAGTTTCTTGATAAACCGAAATATTTGGCGTAAAGCCCTGTATGCTACAGAGCGGGAGTGTGTACCAGTTACACAAGTAGATACGTAAATAGTAGTCGTAGACTAATGGTATGACGTCGACAACAATGAGTAAACGGTAAGTTAAGAGTGATTTAACGGTGAGTTAACGATGAGTTAAGGGTGAGTTCAGAGTGAGTTAACGGTGACTTAACGATGAGTTAAGGGTGAGTTAACGGTGAGTTAATGGTGAATTCAAAGTGAGTTAAGGTTGAATCCAGGGTGAGTTAACGGTGAATTCAGGATGAGTTAACGAGGAGTTAAGGCTAAGTTAACGATGGGTTAGGGGTGAGTTAAGGGTGAGTCAAAGGCAGCGAGAAGATTAACAAATGTGTTAATAAGCACTCTACATTTTACTTCATAACGTTATAATATCAATACCTTCTTTCCCTGTTTCAAATATTGCTATCAGGGTTACATGATTTGTATTTAATGCATCAGTAGATACGTGAATAGTAGTCGTAGACTAATGGTATGACGTCGACAACAATGAGTAAACGGTAAGTTAAGAGTGATTTAACGGTGAGTTAAAGATGAGTTAACGGTGAGTTAAGGGTGAATTCAGAGTGAGTTAATAGCGAGTAAAGGGTAAATTTAGGGTGAGTTAACGATGAGTAAGCGGTGAGTTAAGGGTGAATTTAGGGTGAGTTAACGATGAGTTAAGGTTGAGTTAACGATGGATTAAGGGTGAGTTAAGGGCAGCCAGAGGATTAACAAATGTGTTAATAAGCAATCTACATACTTCTTCATAACGTTATAATATCAATACCTTCTTTCCCTGTTTCAGATATTGCTATCAGGGTAACATGTAAGGCCTAACGTTTGTGACCAATGATTTGTAGCTCATGCGTAATGATCAATACTATATTTTGTTTAAATCACTCCTTAAGTGGAATTGTTATCTTTATCAAATGTAACCATGTTGTATTCAAATACGTTTTCATGTGTTTGTTGTTCAGTTAAATTTAAATTATTCTTAATGAGTAGGCAATTGAAATCTTGAAATCATTTTTGTTCATTTCGTCTGGTGATTTGATTACTGTTTGTTTTAAAGCGATTTAAGATATGAGATACCTTTTTTATACTCATTGCTATCCCATGGTATTTATACAAATTTTCTGTATTGCTAAACCTTTCACAAATTGCAATGGACTGAGAAAAAAATGTATCTCATGATTTAAGAATTTTACCAACTGGCAAACCATTCAAAACCCTTTGCCTTTGATGTAAATAATATTAATGAATAAAATTGTGAGGTAAAATGATCAAGATATATACGACTTACGTGTAGGCTAACAATACTAATACTAAATATTGCAAATATAACAAGTCTTGCTTGTTATAAAGATAACACGTCTTGCTTGCTATAAATATAACAAGTCTTGCTTGTTATAAAGGATTAATATGGCTCAAAGTTTGATATAATACCGTTTGATATAGTTCATTTGTTCTTTTTATATCTCTCCAAAAAAAAAGAGAAAAAAAACTAGCCTGTGCGTTATGCCCTTGCTTTTCTAATGTTATACCAAAGTTTTCATTATTGTCGTAAAACATATTCAGTTCAACTTAATGAGAAAACGTATTTTGCGTATTTTTAGGCAAAATCAAGTCCGGCTTGAATGCTGAATTTGAATAACCACATGTTAAATACGAGTCATTGTCGATTTCATGTCCACTTGTTAATTATTTAGCCAGGCTGTTGGCTGTGATGGATGTACGTGTATGACAGACCAAGTACTGACCACTGCCGTGGTTCTGAAGACAGATCTGGACATAACTGCAGTAACAACCATGGATGATATTGAAATCCAAACCTTTTACTTTGATGGTTGTTGTAAATGTGTGAATGTTGGTTTGAAAAATTAAAACTGATTAAAATGGCGGTTGAGGTTAAATTTTTGAAAATGTATTCTTGTTGAGACAGGTATTTGGAAATATGTAATAGGCGTAATATGACATGACAAATATTCTTTAAGAAAGAACTGCTAAATAAGAAAACATATTCCATTTATTTATGAACAAGTGTAGCTACGAAATGTTTGGCGGACAGAACAACACATTTGTAATACAGATTTGTCTCCATACTGTTTTACATTGAGTTAACGTATACGTAACTTAAATAAAGCATCCAATAAAGTCTTCGTAGACATGAACTGAAAGACACATTCGAGTTGAATCATTTCACAAATGTACATATTTTGTACGTATCGTATTTTAGTTCCCACTGTGTATTATTTGAAGCGATTTACAGTTTCAGAGATACTTTATGTGTTTTTGAACTATTCCATTGACAAAGCGTATTTTTATTTTTTAACTTCCGGTGTACGTAGTGGATTTATAATTTTAGATGTACAGAGTCTATTTGGTATTTTTCAGTCTTTATAGTGTGTTAACAATAAATTAGTAAATGCATATAATTTTCACATTAATGTATATAATGTAATGTGTTTGTATACTGTTCAATGTTTTAATACTTATTAATGTGCATAGTGTTTTTAGTGTTAACGTATTCATAAGATTATTATGTTTTCAATTTTTTAATGTACGTAAGTTAAGTGGGTTTTATAGTTCCTGTACACAAAGTTACCATATATATATCACAGAGTATTTAACCTTTTAACTACTGTAGACTATTAAGGACTCATCTATATCAATGCATGGTAGGGTCTACTAAAGTTGCATATGGGTGAAAGGTTTAAGTATTCGCAAGTGATCCTGAATATTACTTAGACATTTATATCAATAATGCGAAGATAACCGTGATACAATAAACACACAAGATTACGCCAACTGTCTACGGTATAACGTTAATCAGACAAAATGGAGTATTATACTTTTTCATGGTTTTACGCGGTCCTTTAAAAGAAATATCTTATTGCCGGGTCCTCATAAATTAACCTAAACATACAATATATGTATAGCTAATCAGTGTAACTTATCACATAACTCGTACATATGTTTATCATTTGAACTTTTGTGTACATAGACAACAAGACTACATAGGTCGTTTGTCTGATGAATATGACAGAGTACACATCTTCATAGCCATCGAAAAGTCACACATGAATAATTACTTAAGGTATATGATCTTCTATACAAAACATACTTACCAAACCCAAAAAACCCATGTAGAGCAATATCTGGCCGTGTTTTATTTTCCCAGAATGTTAAGTGTCAGTAACCTAATTTGGTTCGGGTTTTGAAGAAAGCATACTGTTTTTAAGAAAATACTATGCGGTTATAGAGAGTTAAGATTTTGTCAATCCCGGAATAAAAATTAAGAACACTCAAAACGCAATGGCAACAGTTAGTATTTAATACATCCACAATATCAGAAATAAACTAACAATATTGCGTTATTAATACAACAAGTGTTTTATCAAGCGTTTTTGAAGGTTTAAAACAAAACATTCGCAAAAAGGAAAGGTTTTCCCCTACCTTTTGAAGCCCAAGTGATGGTGTTTTATATGAACCCAAAATGAATGGCACCTGGGCAAAAGGCTTGCCGAAGTTGATGAAGCACAAGACGTTGAACTACAGTGAAATAATATGCCAAGAATGCACAGATGATTGATTCATAATAAACTAAAAGTGTAGGAGATATAGCCCGGACAAACGTTTTCTTTGATGTAGATCAAAGGTCAAAATGTAGGTCAGAGTGACCTACTTTTGATACATGACACACCACCACATTAAGGTAAATCCATACATCAAGTATAAAGTTCCAGTGACAAGTAGTGTAGAAGATAGAGCCCGGACAAGAAAGCGGACAGACGGTCGGAAGGACGGCCGGACACAACGCAAAACTATAGTTCCCCCCGGTTCCCGTAGAGGGACTTACTAATGGAACTTGATGACGGACCATAAGTATTTGATGAAGAACTAGTGGGAGACGATGTAGGACCAGTTGGGGAGTTGATACAGGACAAGTAAAAGTTGACAAAGAATCGGGGGAGTTGAAAAAAATCAGATGAAATTGGTTTAGGACAAGTAGAAATTGGTGAAGAACAAGAGGTAGTTGTTGATGACTAGCAGAAGTGAATGTAGGGCAAGAAGAAGTTGATGAATAATCGGGTTAGTTGATGAAAAACCAGATGAAATTGATATAGGACAAGTGAAAGTTGATGAAGACCTTTTGAAAACAAACCTAGTGGAAAGAGATGTAGGAGAAGTGGAAGTTAATCAAGGTCAAGTGGGAGTTGATGTAGGACTAGTGGGAGTTGATGTAGGACTAGTGGGAGTTAATGTCGTGGGAGTTGATGTAGTGGGAGTTGATGTAGTGGGAATTGATGTAGGACTAGTGGGAGTTGATGTAGTGGGAGTTGATGTAGTGGAAGTTGATGTAGTGAGAGTTGATGTGGGACTAGTGGGAGTTGATGTAGTCGGAGTTGATGTAGGACTAGTGGGAGTTGATATAGTGCGAGTTGATGTAGGACTAGTGGGAGTTGATGTAGTGGGAGATGATGTAGGACTGGTGGGAGTTGATGTAGTGCGAGTTGATGTAGTGGGAGTTGATGAAGGACTAGTGGGAGATGATGTAGGACTAGTGGGAGTTGATGTAGGACTAGTGGGAGTTGATGTAGGACTAGTGGGAGTTGATGTAATGGGAGTTGATATAGGACTAGTGGGAGTTGATGAAGTGGGAGTTGATGTAGAGGGAGTTGATGTAGTGGGAGTTGATGTAGGACTAGTGGGAGTTGATGTAGGACTAGTTGGAGTTGATGTAGGACTAGTAGGAGATGATGTAGTGGGAGTTGATGTAGTGGGAGTTGATGTAGGACTAGTGGAGTTTATGTAGGACTAGTGGGAGTTGATGTTGTGGGAGTTGATGTAGGACTTATGAGTGGGAGTTAATGAAGGACTAGATAGATGATCATTATGAAAGGGTTAAGGTAACTTATAAAGAGCCTGAGGTGGTTCGCCCTAGGGTTAAGATACTTGATGATGCAGTGGTGAATGCGATTGGTTGGTAGTTAAGATTTAGTGGTTTACTGCAGTAACTTATGTAGAAGCCCTAAATTCAAGAGTTTATAGCATTTTAGTAGAATCGGAATGAAAGATTATAGTTTGATTATCCCTTCGAGCAGTTTGTGCGCTCAATAATAAATCCGTGTGTACGTCTTGGCCCCCTGTGATGCCTTTGTAATTGTGTTGTAGAAACTGGAGCCGTACACAACGCCTTTAGGTTTTTTAGGCTTTTTCTTGTATGTGGTGCCACTCACAGGGTACTTGGTAAACAATGTAGAAAGGAGAGAAGAGGACGGAAACGAGCTGTATGAAGATGGTTGCGGTGGCGTCACAAGGATAGTAGTTGTCTGTGAAGGGGTTGTTGTTGGAGTTGGAGTGGTTGTTTTCGGAGCGGTAAACGAGCTGTATGAAGATGGTTGCGGTGGCGTCACAAGGATAGTAGTTGTTTGTGAAGTGGTTGTTGTTGGAGTTGTAGTGGTTGTTGTTGGAGTTGTAGTGGTTGTTTTCGGAGTGGTAGTTGTTGTTTTCGGAGTGGTAGTTGTTGTTTTCGGAGTGGTAGTGGTTGTGGTCGGAGTCGTAGTTGTAGTTGTTTGTGATTCCAAGACACAGAAACCATCCTGGCACCACTGGAATATATAGCACATATACATGTAGACACATATGAAGTACAGAATCACTTTTCCTCAAAATCTGACGTGAAAAGGTTGGGGGTCACCTGCCCGACCACGTTGGTTTTTCTCCAGGTACTCTGGTTTCCTCCAATAATAAGATCCCCCGCGCGCTTATATCCGGGCCAACAAGAGTGATTAATATAAGTTTAAATATATTGTTTCATAATTATTGTAAATAAATAAAGTGTATATTTATACCCTATAAATAACATTGCGGTTTTAATTAAGATATAATCATTAATAAGGTAAATAAATATTTGGTTTCCCAACTGAACATTTTATGTTTTTTAGCCTTCTGCAAAGAAATGACAATTATAACAAGCTTACAGCTAGTGTTGCATGCAACACTCGTCCCCTGCCTTCAATTAAATTTTCTAAGCAAAATAGACCTTGATAGCAATGAGGCCCTAAAATGATGATAAATGTCTATTCTAGTAAGTGACCTTCACAGTTGACCTTTTGACCCCTAACTGAATCCCACCCTATATATTTTCTAATAACATTAGATTGCATCAAGTTTCAATACAATCTGTCAACCCAATCACAAGTTATCATCTGGAAGCCAAAACATGACAATAAAAGTCTATTTTTAGTACCAGTGACCTTCGTAGTTGACCTTTTGACCCCAAACATGATCCCACTCTATACGACAGACAGACAGACAGACAGCAGAGACAAAAACTATAGTTCCCTCCGGTTTCACCAGCAGGGGACTAAAAAATTTAATCATGAATCAAGAAATGTCGTACATATAATAATAATATACAACATTTGATATAGCGCCCTATCTAGCTAACATAAGCTACTCTAAAGCGCTTTACAGTAC
>JAULCA010270694.1:0-13195 GCA_032360845.1 Crassadoma gigantea
TATTCTTCATCGCCAACTGTATTAACCATATTAACCTAGTTATAATTAAAGAAATGGTTCTTTTACAAAGCGAGAATTGGGGTTGTGACAACAAAACGAACATGCATTTTTATGATCATCATAAAAAAAACCCACAGATACCACAGAAAGCCATAGCTTATCTAACAATCTGACCATGATGAAAACCTTTATTTGAGAAACATATACATGATATCTTGGGGACATTTTCTATACTGAGATAAAGAAAACGTCTCTTAAGATTTACATGAAATATGGTAGCGTAAAAATAAAGAAGTCAACAGTGTAATGAACGAAATATTTTGCGGATGGGATACTCGAGAACGATCTTAGGATCTTTTGAGTTTTTGAAATTCACATTTAATTACTTCTACTTCTTGAGTTTTCAGCGTTACAATACGACTGTAACACTGGTTTAATCGTTCTGGATAATATTTGTATCGCTAGTACACTATTAAATATATCTCAAACACATCATCAAGCTGACCATTGCAACAAGACGTTAAGTACCCTATACACACCATTTGCACAAATGTTTTAAATATCAATGTACTACCCACCAAATATACAGTACGTTTTACCCGGTTGACTTCAATATACGGCTATATGCCATTTAAATTGTCTGAAAGAGCCCCCAATCCGTGACAAACCGAACAAAAGTGTCTTTATGTATATACATCATATAATGAAGTAACACAATGGAGTGGAAATAATGATCTAGTCTACCCTATCAGTAAAGAGCGAATTTTTAACATAATTGTTAGCTGAAAGTTCAAATTAATCAGAAATGATTTTTTGAAAAAACTATTGTCATTACTACTACCACTGTAATCACACCTATATCTCTAAAGCTAAACCAATATTGTATATTATGAACCAAACAAGATGTATTATGTTCGTTATAAGAAATTTAAGTGAAGCGACCTACAATGTGTTTTGGTATAGACAACACAAGTAACGTGCCGGAAGACTGCGTTTGCATTAATTAAATCCCTTTACAGAATGATAACATCCTTTTCGTGCAAATGACGCCTTAATGAAAAATACGTAATAATGTGTTAGATTCACATGATTCTTTTATATTAACAACCAATGCATGTCAGTATGGTTTGTTTTAAAATGCAGCCGGTGATTATTAAAATCACCACCCACCTCCCCTTATATACATGTCGTGTTTATCTTCCTTGTTGCCCTGTTCCTTCTCCTACCCTGAAGTTTAAACAGAGAATTTGTGTTCGTGCTTCTATTGCTGTCTCGTTGATTTCTGTTAATACGAGGTTTTTACAATATACATACTGAAAAATAGTATTATTATATGTTGGTTCCTTAATAATAATACGGATCGCTCGTAACACCGAACAAACATCACAACAAACAAGAGGAATAGATTAATCCCATGCTTGTCATACATATTATACATTGTATGTACAATATTCCTTCTGTTTATAAACCTGTTATGTTCAACTGCCTTTTTTATTTTCAAGTTAACAATGTGAACGCGGCAACAACCATAAACCAAACTCAATATTATAATAAAGACGAACTTCCATGGATAACACCTACCTTAACAAATCACCCAAACTGCACGTCCCGTATGCACACAATACATGCCGGTGTTATGTGAGATGTGTACCCCATATGGGATAAGTACCCGAATACAACAATAGGCCTTATGATAAGTATCCGGGTTCAATATTTAGCCATAGGATAAGTATTCGTATACAATAAATGGCCATAAGAAAAGTGTTCTACCGCTAAGAATTGTATCCCTCTTAATTATTTTTCATGATATCAATGGTAATGGCAGGGTGTTGTTTTAATCATTAGCACCTATCACCTGTACACACAGGTAGATAAAGAATAAAATGTGTAATCTAAAAAAAAAAATTAATCATGACTGATTTGTATTTAACTTCAAGTGATTTTAGTCAGACGATTTGTTATAATGACAAATTATCACATTTAAAAAAGCAAAAAGTTGTGTTTCTATGGCTTATTAAGATATGTTAGATCTCACTTGATTTATTATCAAAGCATCAATCAAATCATTTGTCAATTTTCCTAATAAAAAAATGTGAAGATATCATTTGTATTACAGTAGTCCAATTCATTGTATTATATTTCCCACAAGTTTACTTGAGAAATATTTCCTTTACAAAAAAAATCTTTGAACCGATGTATTTTCACCAACATATATACGTATATAGATAATATGCAAGGTTTCATTTTAAATGTAAGGTTTGTATTGATTAAACATATCGTCTGAACATCTACCGATTTTAATTCCTGTTTTAGTAGAAAACAATGACTTTATGAAATATTTAACAACCAATGAATAAATGTTTGCACACAAGATTTTATATGAAATTTGAGAAAATGCAAATTAGTAAAATCAGATATTTCATTAAAGTAATCGCATATGTAATATCAACTTGTATGTCTTTCATTTGATTATCAAACCTCCATTCATGACTACGCCACCCTTCTCCTTTGTCATTGTAGGTGAAAGATTTACCAGGTAAGAAGATGAACACATTAAACACCTATATATATACAAATATTGAAAAATGTTAATAGAGAACCAAACTGCATGTAATTGTTTACTTTTAACCTAGCATTTCATGATTGTGACTATCGATAGCTATATTTTAAGTACCGATATGTATATGTCTTATTTTATATAAATTAGTTAAATATTTAAGCTCTGTAAAAACATTAATGTTTGTGTAAGAATTGATCAATAAAAAACATGTGTATAAGCAATTTAGGTTCATTTTTTACCCATTATACATCATTATAAACTATGACCCTTAAATTAAACAGTCAATACTATACACCACATCCCA
The DNA here is from genome assembly GCA_032360845.1 of Crassadoma gigantea. Lineage (NCBI taxonomy): Eukaryota > Metazoa > Mollusca > Bivalvia > Pectinida > Pectinidae > Crassadoma > Crassadoma gigantea. The sequence goes on from JAULCA010270694.1 coordinate 2,865, forward strand.
TTATGATTTGGGGGGATACTAATCCTAAGGGGGATACTTATCCCTTGGCGAGTTTTAGTATCCGGATAATTTTCCTGCGGGGGATACTTATCTTATAGGACACCGTCACTGCATGTATATATGTGCAACGAACCCGATATCGAATTCGTCAAATCCTGTTGACTTTTGCAACGTCTACTTACAAGTAAAAATATGTGAGAGAGCAACGTCTCATTATCATATCATTCAATAAAATTTTCTTTATGCTTATACTGCAGTAAACAAGGAAGTGAAATATATTGGAGCGGACATTATAGTGGAGTCTATCCAATCACTATAGATCAAGTGTCACGGTTTTTATGTTTTTGTTCTGTATTTTATATTTTCATATATGTTTGCTTGATATTCATATTATATAACAAAATCAAATTTTACAAATAATTATTTTTCAATAAAAAACACTTCTTCTAGGTGTACTTCACAGATAGTCATAGCCATAATGACAAGTGATACACCTTTCTGTATAATAAACATGTATTAAATAAAGACATTGTCGGGCAGATGTGTTTTCCAATGTATGTTGCAAGATTTAGCCGGGTGTGTTAAACAATACATCATACCGTATTGTACACGTCAGTCATTATTGAAAGGATATCATGACGTCTAGGTAAGTACATACGTTTTTATGGCTATCCCAATAGTTGCAAATGATAAACCAGAAAGAACTTGCAATACACTTAACATATTAAATTTAAGCAAAATAGAACCTTATCAAAATGTCAACCAGTCAGAAGAGAGATTACGGAAGACAACTTGTCCAGACAGAAATTAGAAGTCACCTACTGAATAAAATTTATGATACATCAGTAACTCAGAAACACTTTCATGCGATGTAATTATTTAACGTTCGTTTACACGATGTGCAGTATGCTCGCAGTGTGCAAACGATGATATACAGGGTAATTAAATTTTGCAGACATATGTGGACACGATGGACAAACGGTGTGTATGGACGGCTTAATCGAGTGTTTAACACTCCGGCTTTCCACGCAGGCGACCGGGGTTCTTCCCTGGGGTCGTCGTACGTATGCATAATCAGAAAAAAGTGTAAATGATGCCGTTGAAAGCACGGTCGCACTACAAACAGAATACATTACACCTTCAGCACACACGCAGGCATACGCACATTTAGAAATATTCGCCAGGTGGCATCGGACTTATACATGTAGTTAGCGCCTGATAGGTAGCTTCTGCGAATTTGACAAAATATTATCGATTAATGCATTTAATAATTATATTCATTTTATATCTATGTACTGTGTTAAAGAGTGGCTTATGTTAGCAGATAGGACGCCATATCAAATGCTGTATAGTATAAGTATTGATATTAATAAAGAAAATGCTTTTACAATAAAAACAATATCGTTTCTAATACGTTTTTTTTCTTGAATATAAGAAATGTTTCCATATTTTAGCTAGGTATGAAGATTTATTTATATCTTTGCACTGTATTATGTTTCAAAAAGCCTTGTACGCATTAAGTGCGGTTTATTCTGATCCGGGCTTTTATGACACTTTTCAAGATATGAAAATGCCGCAATGGTGTCCAACTAAGAGATATTTTACAAAATGTACCAACCATAAATCGCATATCTGCATGTTCAATATACCTTATTTTCAATCTTCAGGATTTTTTTGCATTCTGTAAAATTGCCTAACAAATTGTTCCAAGTTACAAAACAATCTGGTTATAAACGCACAACGGGGCAAGCAATTGCTAAATTATACGAAGGACGTACATGTACAATGTGTGTATGAATGGAATACGATGTGTGCACGCTGTTTATGGTGAGGTGTGCGATCACATAACTACATTGTATTGTACGCCGCTGGCTAACTAATATATATATATGACAGTTCAGCAGCCATAGTGTTGCCTGTGTCAGAAGGGGGCCTATTCTGTTTAGTTATTCATATAAAACATGCTAGCTCAGGCGATATTTGTGAACTGAAAGTGTGCTTGCATTGACCTTCCATGTTAACAAAAGAAAACAAAAATAATACGCATACATTTATGTACATTATCAGTGTATGTAGCACATGTCTCAGGATTCAAATGAAGGTACATGTAACCGACCCCCCAATATGTACCGTTATCTGATATGCATATGTACTTATTCTCTGTTGCAGTCAAGTTGATAAAACTTCTCACAACAGTACGGCAGTTCTACTTTTATCTTTTACTATTTGCCATTATGAAAACATGTTTTTATACAAATATAGCCAAAGCCGAATATACTAACTTTGAAATTATTCCGATCTCTTCTTCAAATCCCACTCGTTGATCTTTCATTACCAGCATGTACTGTACCAGTGCCGGTTTGGGGACAGAATGGACCTCCTGTATTCAACTTCATGTTGTAATTGAGATGCGACTGATAAGGACCTCTACTGTAGAGTTAGAGGCATTCTTCTGCTAGGAGGGCATTGAAGAGCCAACATTAATTTGCTGGTCCCACTCGAACACTTTGGGGCAATAACCTTTTCCTCACTTCCCTACTTTTTCACGTCATACCCCAAACAAACAAACAAACACAAACCCGATAGAGGGAGGCTAGACAAACCATACTTTTGATATATATCTAGCTTATATTGGAACATCCTGAGACCTTCTGGCGAAAATTAATATATACTAAAAATTGTATCTGTTATCATTATTACAACCTAACCGATACATAATTTATAATATTCTTTTTTATCTGGAACAAACTAGATTGTTTGGAGTTTGTAATAGGAAAGCTCACAAATTCATGGCTCTTTCGATTTGAACTCTATTGTTATTTAAACGATTTCATTTTTTTAAAATCAGTTCCATTTTTACTCGATTTAAAGAAATAAATTGAAATGTAAGTACATGTATTACATGTACTATTAATTAAGTATAAATTATCAAAATTTTATAACAAATAGAATTCGCTTTAATTTTACAGCTCATAAGGTAAAACTGTTTTTGTTTTGTTCAGTTTTTTTGTTTTTGTTTTAAATAGATTGGTAAAATGGCAACTAGTGGCTAAAGTTTACACATCTCCTAGTTTAAGTTTAAAACAATGATCCTGTATCACTTACCTGCTACTCATGCAACTTAATTGTTAATCTATACCATTTATGGGATGCTTATCTGAATACCTCTTCATTTCAATATGAGAGGTTTCATTGCAATATCTGAGTAGGCTAAGTTTTCATGTTGACAAATTGTGTAACCCTTCATCTTAGATCATATCATGAACCCAGTTATCTTGCTTATTAAGACACAAAGAGTCACACCTAAGCCACCTGTTACCTTGAATGTAGATCAAGGTCATTCATTTGAGCAAAGTCTGTAGCCCTTCACTCGAGCATGCTACAGGCCAAATATCCAGTCTCTTGGCCTCTCGGTTATTGAGAAAACAAAATAATACAAAAATTGACACCAGCAAGATGATGGATGCTGCACCACTGCATACATTGTAAGCTCACCAAGCTGAAATTAATGTAAATGGACAATAAATGAAAACAGATCAGCTCAGTATAAACAGTTGGTCCGGTCCACCAGGGGCCTGAGGGGTGGTGCCCAATAAGGGAAATATAACAAATTGTTTAAATCCTTCTTCTGTAGAAATGAAGAGTGTTTCTCTATATTACACTACAATATCCAGGGGAGCGATACAGTCCCTGACTGGGCCTCTTGTATCATCCACTTTAGTAAGACAGGCATATATCGTAATCACTTTGTGCATGCGTGTATCTATGATAACCTTAAGTACATGGTATCTCATGAACCACGGAACAGATTTAGTTCACATTCACACCATCAAGGTCTACACCTGATTGGATTTTGGTACTCATCGGTCAAGGTTAAATGTCAAAGGTCTCACTAAGCTTGACCCCTTTTGTCATAAAAATCTTGTGTGCATGATATCTCATGAATTCCTTGACACAATTACGGTAGTTCATATTCACACAATAACATCACACCATCAAATTCTACACATGATTAGATTTTGGTAGTTATCGGTCAAGGTTAAACGTCAAAGGCTGCACTTGACCACTTTAAAACAACTGGCCCGTGGGCCTTAGTGGTCACCTAAGTTATGTAAAAACTGATGTTATCAATGTTGCCAAATCAAAAAGAAATCATTTTGAAACAAAAGTAACTTAAACTACATAAAATGTACATGTAATGCAAAAGTAGCAAGAAAGATCGGGGTAGAACTGACAGGACATATCCTTTTAGCTCAGAGAGTGTTACTTGTTTTCAGCATATCTTGGTCTGGATAAGATTTTTTAATTTAAGCCTATTTGACCACTTTGACTGGTTCCACAGTCCTTGGGCGCGGGGGCAGGCCAAGGCCCAAACTGTTTAAGTATCAAAATGTCGTTTCATAGTTATAATGTCTGTCAAGTTTGAAAATTGAAAAATTGAAAATGTACCAAACATACCCTAAAGTATCATTTTCCTATAAAAACTATCGTAAACTAAACTTCGCCCCCGACCCCGGGGCAAACATAAAAGTCTTTGGGTCGATGAAATTTAAAATTTTGATAAAACACCTCATGACCCTTTCATCTATGATGAGTATTGGTTTCCAGCCTACGTAAGTCTAAAGAAGATGACTGTTGAAATTTCTGGCTATATAATCCAATTGGGCTCATACTCTTAGCCCCTGGGGATGAGACAAGGTTCAATTTGCCCCCCACCCTCCATCCCCAGGGGTAAACGTGAGACCCCAGGGTAATGAAATTCACAATTTTGGTAGAGCACCTTAAGACTCTTCCATCTATGAAGAGTATTTAATTCTATCTTAACTTGATCTTGAGAAGAAGATTTTTGAAATTTCAGTTAATTTGATCCCTTTTGGCCCTACCCCTCAGCCCCTGGGGGTCAGTCAGGGGTGATGGTGCATTACAATCAAACTGCTATCCAATACTGATAATGATAATCACGTTTGAATTAATCCAAGAAAAACTAAACAAATGTTGGTCAAAAATGTGATTTCCCCATACAAACTATAGCAAAATGTACCCCCTCTCCACGGGTAAACCTGCGACCCACGGGTCATGAAATTCACAATTTTGGTAGAGCACTTTAAGACTTCAATCTATGAAGAGTATTTGATTCTACCTTAACTGGATCTTGAGAAGAAGATTTTTGAAATTTCAGTCATTTTGTTCCCTTTTGGCCACGCCCTTCAGCCCATGGGGGTCAGTCAGGGGTGATAGGTGCATACCATCAAACTGCTATCCATTGCTAATAATGTTAACCAAATTTTGATTAATTCCAATCGAAATTAAACAAATGTTGGTTAAAAATGTGATTTTCCTATATAAACTATTGTAAAGTTGCCCCCTCCCCAGGGAGAAATGTGAGAACCCAGGGTCATGAAATTCATAATTTTGGTAAAGCGCACCTTAAGACCCTTCCATCTATGAAGAGTATTTGATTTTACAATATCTGGATAAAATATGCGCTAAATAAGGTTTATGCAAAGTTTTATTGAAATCGCATCGGCGGTATTTGAAAAGAAGTTGAAAATGTAAATTGTTTGCGGACGAACAATGACAGACAGAAGACGAATAAAATAGGTCACTTGAGACTTCCTCTCATTAGATTTTTGATGCAGTTTGAACTTGATCAATAATCTTTTATGATTAAGCCACATACAAAGCTTCAAATCTATATGGTAAATGGTGGTGAAGAAAGTCAGGAAAACTTAGATGTGACAACTGCCAAAGACAAAGAGAGATGTTTGTCATGCTTCTCAGGCGGTACAGAAATACAAAATATTGAGAAAAAAAACGAAAGGAAATATGTAAGATCCCAAGTGTGTTGCAAAGGGGGCAGAACATATATTTTGGTCTGTTTAATGTCCTCAAAGAAGTAGACATAAAAGATAATCCTCGATTCTTCAGGGGGGGGCCAACTTTTAGTATGTAAATTATGGTTTGATTTTGATTATTTAAGTAGAAAATTGTTTGAATCAAGAAAAGTAAAGGGACATAACTCTTCATGTAGACTTCAGTTTTAGTAATTTGTGCTGATCTAACAGATCCGTCAATTCAAGATTTATCTGTACACCCAATTCAAGAATAACACATCCCATATGGTTCGCATACATGTATGAAATTGACCGACATGGTCAGTACGGTAAGTTAAATTCAAAACTTCAAAATTCACTAAAGTTTCTGGATATTTTTTCCAAAACCAACAAAAACTCTACATTTTAAAGAAAGTGGTAACTGTGGGAGCACCCTGTGTATGTTATAAACATTAAAATATTGATACATCGCAAAACCACATATTTTCAAAACTCATCTAAATATGACATAAAAGAGAACTGAGAACTCATAGAAGTAACAAACTATATCTGATATATAACAGAAAGGAATATTATTAAAAGGCAGAGAATCAACCATATGATCACTGCACAAATACCGAGTACATGGCAAGTATTCCTTGTTTAAAACAGAGAGTATATATGTATTAGTATAACTTGAAACAAATTTTAAATTATGTAAGAAATAATTATAAGAGAAACCATCTGAATGAAAATTACCAGACCATCACTATCAGTTTAGAGGCAATAAAGGGAAGACATTGTTCGACCTATAGGAAGGAACATCCAGATTTCATTTTTCAGTATAGTTTGTGTACACGTGTGTGTGTGTGTGTGTTGCGGGGAGGGTATGCTAGATTTAACAGTCGAGATGCATTTAAAATCTTCCCCACATGAAAATTAAAACAAACATTACAGTAAAATGTTCAAACCTGGCCTGCATGGTGTAAAGTTTCACCTTTTAGCCTTTTGTAACTTTCAGCTAGCTTTCTTGATGAATTTTGTGCATTTTTAGATATCTCCCATTCTCATCAGATGTATATAAAGTTAATAACAAATGGAAAAATAAAAATATGAATGATCAACTGCTAGAATAAGATGTATAGGATGCTTCCATACCAAAGTCAAATAACTTTAGCTACTTCAACTTAAACTTCTGACAGGTCAATGACCCTTGATGAGACTTATATAATTATTTAGCTGTCAAAATCAGACCAAAATATTAAGGCTGTCACGGTTATAAATTATTGTAACCGGTTAACCGATCTCCAAAAAACGACCGTAACCGGGTAACCGTGTTCTAGTACTGATTCCTAAGAATAGCTGATACGTTGTTACGTTATCAATCAAAATGAACAAAATAAGTTTTCAAACATCTGAATAATATGGCTCCAGTATCAAGCATTTACGGTAAAAGACTCTGCTGGAAGTTCAGACATCCTCTAGATTTATCTTTACATCCTTGGTAAAACATTCGCATCTGGAAATTAAAAAAACTATTAGACAGGTATATTTGATACATGAGTATCATTATGGATTTGCACATAGTACCATTGTGTGTTGAATAATGTATGCACAACAAGAGGCCCAAGGGCCTTAACGGTTACATGAGTCCTACAGTATTACAGTTTCAGCTAAACCTGTCACTCTGAACTTGATTTTAAGTTTTAAATATTTTTTTCCAAAAATAGCAACCATGGCTGCTGTATTGGATTTTTAATCAACATGAAAAAAACCTTTGCCAGGACCATGAGTTGATCATTCCTACCAAGTTAAGTTAAATAAGCTCAGTGGAACTTAACTTTATGCTTTGAGATTTTCAAAATGGCAGCCGTGGCGGCCATATTAGATTTTTGATCGACCCGAAAAATAACAACACTCTGTCAGGACCATGAGTCGGTCATTCCTACCAAGTGTCAGTTAAATCCGCCCATTAGAACTTAACTTTAAAGTTTGTAATAGTTTTTTTCAAAATGGCGGCCATGACGGCCATACTGGATTTCTGATTGACCCGAAAAACAACAACACTTTGTCAGGACCTTAGATCGATCATTTCTACGAAATGTCAGTTAAATTGGCCCAGAAGAACTTCACTTTAAGTAAGAAAAAGTTTTTCAAAATGGCCGGCCGTGGCTGCCATATTGGATTTCTGATCGCCCCGAAAAATAACAACACTTTATCAGGACCATAAGTCGATCATTCCTACCAAGTTTCAGCTAAATCGGCCCAGTAGAACTTGACTTAAATTTTGTAATAGTTTTTCAAAATGGCTGCGGTGGCCATATTGGATTTCTGATCGCCCTAAAAAATAACAACACTTTATCAGGACCATGAGTCGATCATTCCTACCATGTTTCAGCTTAATCGGCCTATTAGAACTTGACTTTAAGTTTGTAATAGTTTTTCAAAATGGCCGGCTGCGGCAGCCATATTGGATTTCTGATCGCCCCGAAAATTAACAACACTTTGTCAGGACCATGAGTCGATTATTCCTACGAAGTTTAAGCTAAACTTGGCCCAGTAGAACTTAACTTTAAGTTTGTAATAGTATTTCAAAATGGCCGGCCGTGGCGGCCGTATTGGTTTTCTGATCGCCCCAAAAAATAACAACCCTTTTTCAGGACCATGAGTTGATTATTCCTACGAAGTTTCAGCTAAACTTGGCCCAGTAGAACTTGACTTTAAGTTTGTAACAATTTTTCAAAATGGCCGGCCGTGGCGGCCATATTGGATTTCTGATCGCCCCGATAAATAACAACACTTTGTCAGGACCATGAGTCGATCATTCCTACCAAGTTTCAGCTAAATCGGGCCCAGTAGACTTGACTCTAAGTTTGTAATAGTTTTTCAAAATGGCGGCCATAGTGGCCATATTGGATTTCTGATCGCCCCGAAAAATAACAACACTTAATCAGGAAGTTGTCAGTAACATTCCCATGAAGTATCAATGAAATCCATTTAACAGTTTTTCAGTTTAAGTTAGAGATGTAAAATGTTAACGGACGACGCACATCTACAGACTATCACCAACAGGACGTACGACTCCTCCGCTTATAATTGTGTGTGTTTTCACCACACTTTTATTAGTTTATACATTGAAAGTGTCTCTGCTAGGTGGCAGTGGAGGGAAATTAAACACAAGGCTATATCCGCCAAGGTTGACTAGTACAAATTATAAATTATGAACCTTTGGCTATTGCAGGTGGTGAGATAACGTGGTTCGATTGTAAAATAAGAAATGTATTCAGCAGTATACTCAAGTGAAAGTGCACTATAAAGACAGTATCAGTCCTGCTATCACAAGGAGACAAACATGAATATACCACTAACTCCAAAAACACAAATTATATGCACACACTCAGCCACATGTACACATACATCTCGTAAATTGGGGAGGGCGTTCTTAAATGACCAAGTACATGAATAGCTGTTGAAAGGACGTACATTTAACAATATTAATCCAAACCTGAGTGAAGTTATTTTACATGAAAATCTAATTTACCTATATGGATAATTTCATGGAAATCATGACTTATAGTTTTAAACCAATGATTTGTTCATTTCAGCTTGCATGCACTGTATGAATGTTATTTTAATAACATTGTACCTATATGAATCCATGCTTTTTTATGAAGTGATTCTAAATTTGAATTCAACACATTTGATGCTCTATTACTTGACCTGGAATGCAATCGCAGCCATTCCGAGACAATACCGATAACGTTACCACGAGCTTAGATTGATGTAGCACGGGATTAGATTATATTGCTATCCAAGTCCGTGGATATAGTTGAAAAACACATACACACAAGCTTTTAATCACGAACGTTTCCTCAACAATGCGCCTATATATAATCTTCGGCACAATTTTGATGTTGACATATACAAATATATGTATGTAAACTAACTGTAAAACGAAAGTAGGTCTGCTCGATCGCGAATATTTAAAGCTGATGTTTTCGTATAAATGTCAGTTAGTACTTGATATTATAGCAATGGAATAAATATGTGATACCTTGTGATGTATTCTAGCACATCAGTGTCTCAATACATACAGTATTCATCTGTTAATGTACGATAATCCCGGCCCTGTTTTATCGCCCTGTGTTTGTTGTGAAAGTTACATCCGGTGACGTCAGTTACGTCAGCAAAATCTTACCCGCGAAAATGTTGAGAAATATAATGTAAAGATTATGAATCGCCGAAATAAAACTTATCATTTCTGGACGTGAGATATTTTCCTATTATGATTTATGTTAAGTCTAATGAAAATGTGTAAATATGCTCTACATGTTTCGCTAATTTCACAATTACTCATTAAAATCAAACTGTCATTCTATTTCTTATCGCTTCTCTATCGAAGGGAATTTCGCATCATAGAGTCACCAACTTAGTCGCCAGAGCGTTTGAATTTAAGCAGAAAGTTAACGGGAAAAGCATGTTCATGATTAAGACTTTTTAGAAATGGCTACCGCGAAG
>JAULCA010271027.1:3134-16619 GCA_032360845.1 Crassadoma gigantea
AGGAGTTAACATTTATGTATATATAACTGTTTCAAGTTTTGGATTGTTATTGTCTTTAAGGCAAAACAATATGTATTTACTATCTAAAAAGAGTGATAATTATAATTTGTAAAAATTGTTTCATAATTGTTGTTAAACAATGTATGTATTTATATTATGACAAACTAATCTAAAAAGTTAATGTTGAGTTTTCAAAAAAACTTGGAGCAATTAACGTTTAGATACACATTAGATCACTTTTCAGGAGAAGCATCAAAAATGAAACTGGGGTAACTCCAACAGGTATACAAAACATTGTGCGTTGCATACATTACAAATACTCCTAACGAAGACATGTCTTTATTATTGCCTCTTACTTAATCTGCAACCGAGTAAAGGCGAATAAAATGATTTTTTATTAGAACCGTTTCAGATTTTTTAGGAAATCAGAACTCTCAATGCAAAAATATTTTTATTGGTTCACAAAACAGTCACTACAATATACAAATTAGTTTACGAAACGAATGGTTTTAAACTGTAGCAATCGGTGCGTACATCTCAAAATGGCGACGAACTGCATGTTTCTTTACAACTCTCGTTTTACATCAAATCATCATATCTTATGCATGGCTGTTATAACGATGCTGTGATCTATATAACTGCCACAACGAAGTCAGATATGCAACATTCCACTCAATGTTTGAGTAATATACATATACCAAGATAAATTAAGGCGTTATACATGTATATATGATTACGAGCTTTCTCCCTTTGAAAAACCGACATGGTTTTCAAACAATTAATCATAAAATTAATCAAGATCATCTTGTTATCTTTTTTGTTTTGCAGTTATCAATAGCAACTCGTCTGTTCATACGGTTTATACTATTATATATGCACACACCTATGTAAGATTTTTAATCACATAACTGAAACCTCTGCTGTTTATATTTCCTAAAGATAATTCTAATCACTGGCATCATGTGATACACGTGTCTCTACATGTGTATCACATGATGCCAGTGATTAGAATTATCTTTAGGAAATATAAACAGCAGAGGTTCCAGTTAAGTTTAATTCACGACCTTGTGCCTTTTATATAATATATAGAGAAAACAGTGTTGATAACATTTCTTATCGATATGTCTGCGGATATCTATACGAATAAGTATACATAGCCCCAGAAACGTTATCCTTTTAAACTTAAGCAAAAGCTTTTTGTTTGACACCAAGACTAATATCAACAAAATAGTTGGAATATCTTCATTATGGAATAGAAAAATAACCCAACGATTTGACAGTCACCCATGTTTTTTTTCATTTCTCCGTGTCACATATGCCATACACTGAATACAATTTAGGGTTAGGCACATCGTGCATGCTACAGTAGTACAGTGTAGCTCACATAAGTTTAACCAGAAAACATGTAACATTAAAAATGCAGTTTAATGATGATAAAAGGCCCATTGGAATATTTAGATACTTTTGTTGTTCTTCGACGTAAGACAGATCAGGGGGAATGCTTGATATTTGCTACAACTAAAAACACCTCAAATAATCTGATGAAAACACACGTTTTAAATAGTGTTTCAATTATATAATAAAAATGTTTAAATGCATTACCGCTGCATACAAAATAGGAGAGAGTTTTAAAATCTTTTTACCAAAAATTTGACATAGGCAGTTTATAAAGAAAAGCTCATTTAGGATCAATACCTCAAATCTGCTGAATCTTATCCCTGTGGTACCTAAAATTATTATAAAAATACCAGGTAATTTGCAATGCAGACTAGAAGTATTACTTATACAGGTTGTAATAACTTATAGCATTTAGATATATTCTATAAGTTAAACAAGAGAAAATGTTGCTACTGTATAACAGGATATTTCTGTAGACTTTATATTTTCGCGATTTCGCAGGTCAATGACGTGCACGCGTAAAATGTAATCCGCAACACATGATTACAAGTGTAAAAATAAGCCGCTATAACAAAGTTTATAGCCGTAATGTCGTATACATCAGGAATATTACAAGCTGTTTGAATATAGAATATATTACACAAATTATAATCTCGCTGATGAATTGTTTAACATTTTACACAAACTTGTTCTTGCTCAATATAATAAAGTAAGCATATTAATTTGACAAATGACACTTTATATACCGGGTGTCCTATGTTGCGAAAAGTTAGTCTCTTTACACGTCTAAATCGCGAAATTAAAATCCGTGATAGTTCAATTTTCTAAATTTGGTTCAAAATCGCAAAAATTTAAGCCATTATACGGTATATGTAATAATATAAATTGTTCAATTTTCATTTGTATTTAACTATAATTAAACAATGTTTCACTTTTGGCGAACTAATCAAAAAGAGGATGTGTGAATCTAAGACGGAGTGCCCTTACTGTCCCTTGGCTTAAAAATTATATTCAGCCATACCGTACAATGTAGACTGACCTGTTCAGAGTACTATGCTTCTTTTAGACTTTACGAATACTATTTCTATATCAACAACACCATTAAAGCCAGAAGTACGAACACCAGCATAAAGAACATATACGCAAAAGACATTAAAAGCAGTGTCCAAGGTCATCAGTGAATGAAGTACCAATATTCAAAGGAGATGTATAAATATTCAAAACAAATAAAAGACATCTATTACAAACACAAGTTTTATTAGCATTGTTGTGTTACTTATATTAAGTGCAAATGATATTTAAACCTCATGATCATAAGGTCTGAACTTATCTTTGGCGTCAGTGTTTGGATGAATCCTAGTAATTCCAATGTTGTTATAGAACCGCGACGGAAAAAAATTCATTGTACGTATACCTAAATAACAAAATGCCTCTATTCAATCTTCGGGTTGGTACAGTTCTTTAACTTTTTTTTTACTACTAAATCATCAAATCATACAACTGCAATTTCATATACTGACCACAGATGGTTGCATATCACTAGTTTATGTAGCCCGAGTTTCCTGTGGCCCTGACACCAGACTTACACGTTTTGACAGACAGATATCTGGTGAACTATCTATCAACACGTCTAGGTCTGGTATCAAGGCCAGTGGAAACTCGGGCTTAAGTTTATGCTGCTTTATCATTTAAGTTTAACTCACGGAATTCTACTGTATACTACCACTGTCACTGCTAAAGCGTCTCGAGCTTTTCAAAGGAAGATGTTACGCCAGCCAAAGCATTATCAATGAATTATTTACTTTCAACGACTACACATCACTCGGAAAAGGGAAGAGGGTGATTGACTCTATACAGAAAGGTTATTATCGTCATCGTCATTCGCTTAGAGGAAAGTTTCTAAGGATAATTGTATAACTAACGAAAAAACACACATCGTCACTTAAACCAAAAATATCCCATAACTGATTATTTTGTTTTTTAGATTTTTTCCCCATAAAAAATATCTCCTGAAATAGATGAATGAAAATATCTTGGTCCTTTTATGGTTCTTCAGAGAAAGCTTTTGAGCATAGTTTAATTAGCCCGATGCAAAGAAATACGTGACCTACTCTTCCACATCGTAAATACACACGGGCAAAACCATGAATCAAAATGCATACAAAACAATAAAAGATAAGGATATGACAGACCTCATTTACTTACTGAAAAATCAGTGGCGAAATCGAAGTGTTAGGATGGGTAACACGACGCTACCCAAATTATAACGCTTCCCAAATTGGTACACTGCAAGAAAACGTTTCATTCGTTGTTGGAGTATTCAAAAATTTTCGCGTTTTGGAGAATATTGTAAATTTGTTGTTCTATAGTTTCCTGCTCGTAAACATGTACGTGATGACGTAGGTCGTGCAAAGTGTTGTTTAGTTAACCAATCGCAGGCGAGATTGTTGGGTCATGTGGGGTACTGAGGGTACCGCGACGAACGGGTGTGATAGAGCGGGTGTTCATTCTAGCCGCAGACTTCTAGACGCTAACCGACAAACTTTAAGGGATTTATAAATGTTTAATCTCTATTAAGGAGTAGATTATCATGTATGCTTCGTTATCCGAATGATTTGTAATTAATATCTAATGTGCAGGTAGAAATCCCAGCTTTCTTTTCGAGAACCTGAAGCATTAGGGCTGGTGCACCTCCTCTCACCCCATATTACGGTTTTGAGGTTGGGTGGCTCGCTTGGTTTCTATTTTGACTACGGCTATGTATAAAACTACATGTATATGACCTGTGAGAGGCTGAGAGAGAATTGGAATTGTATGTTTCCAATGTCAGATTTAAAATGTGTTATTAAATGCCGACTTTATCGTTCGCTCGGCTCATACGCATATAGCTATTTATTTAGCGGTCGTGTTTTTATTGGGATAAGGGTATAGTAGGCGTATATAGAGGACTTATTCTCTTCGGGTATAATGATTGAGATATTTGCCAGTATTTCAAACATACAGTTAGCATTCAATGATATTTTTCAGTGTTCTTTGACTTCGAAGAAAACATGTCAAAAACCAGGAAGGAATACTTTTATGAAAACGTAGTTAAGAAACATATATGTAAAATTGATTAACTTTGTTGCAGTCTGCACACACTTAAAAAGAGATATAAACGACATTTTCATAACCAACGACATGATGTTCCAGATCGAGTACTTTTTGTTGACAATAAACGGACGGAATGTCACACCAAATTCAGTGCTACAATTTTAGAAAACAGTTTACTCAAATCTAACATTTCAAAAATCAAAAAAAACGAGAAACATTTTATACGTATGGTTTGGAACTAATAAAAAGTAAGGCTCTACCAATAGGGTAAGATTCACAATAGCTATTTTCTTTATCCAATGATGTCTTCTTTTATGTTGTTGCATCTCGTCAATTCCAGGGATGGATGTCGGTCACAAACGTTAACCGTAGTAAACACTGTCTGGTAATCCGGCTATTAAGTTTTTTGACAGAAGTGGAAGCTGTATTGTACTTGTTGTCAAAATGCATCGATCGAGAGAAAAAGTCTTGATAATAAGAACAAGTCCAACGGTAGTGAATCCATTATGATATACAATTCCCCTCCAACATGGGGAAAACATGGATTTTTTTATATAACCTGCAAAACAAAAGACTTTTGATATACATGTAAGTGAATGCGAATGTGTTTTAACAGTTAAAAAATACCAATGTACGGTACCACATGACTGGATAAATTGTCATATGACTATACTTGAAATAAACATCACTTTTTCACTTTCAATTTTTAAAGAACATACTTTTGATACCAATGACCAAACAAGTCACGAACCAGTTTATGTTGATAAGATATGGTTATCACACACATGAAAAATAGGCCGAAGTATCATATAATCACACGTTAAGGAAGTGATTTAAGATGAGTATATATGATAACCGTTAACACGGACACGCATATCTAATCTTATTCCGAACTGTAAGTAACGTGATCACCTCGATAAAGCATTAGATAGCACACTGCACATTATACTGCCTATAAACGAGATACCCACTAAGGGATCGTCAGAATCCATCATACCTCACGATGATGGGGAAATCAGTCCGCTTGGTCTGCACGTTGGCTGCGCTGGGGGTAGTTCTGTGCATGTCTTCGCTAGATGCTGCTTTGATAAGTAGCAATAATGAAGACAAGTTGCCAATCGGAAGTCCTAGCTGGTGTATCGATAAACTGCAGTCATTAAACCTGCACCACTTTGAGGTCCTTCCGGGGGCTGGGTGGGACAATCTGGAAAACAAGGCACGCGGTCAGGTCATAAAGCATACCTACTATAATTGTCGAACAACAGATGACGGTAAATTCCTCCTCCCCGATGGCGTGATCACCACACCGGTCAAGTCGAGTACACTCAATGTCTTCTCGGAGATCTACTCGTCCTGGATGGTATATCAGGAAACAACATCAGAATCCATCAACGTTGCAGCAAATTTCCAAAATGAATTTTTCAGCATCGATGGCATGTTTTCAACGGAAACCAAATCAGTCAAGGAGAATCAAATCGGACGAAACACTTCTATCGTACGAACACAGGCGAGGTATGTTAAATACACAGCCAACCTTCAGCCTGACACTCCCTTCCATCCAACCTTCAAAGCACGTGTTATGGAAATAGCCAAATTAATTCAGACCAATGAAAGTGATGTTGCTCGTTACGAGAGCCAACAGTTGGTACGGGACTTTGGTACTCACGTTTTGACGGGATTGGACGCCGGAGCGGTGATTGCACAGATCCAACTTGTCAGCTCTAAATTCGTGAATAACAACGATGAGAAAACAACACGTCGAATGGCATCTCTCAGTACATCGTTTTCCTTCAGTTCTAATGGTACAGATTCTCAAAGTGAGCAGGAATTAAAAGAGTTCACCAACAGCGTGGAACATTCTACAATTAAGACGTATGGAGGACCTGCATATAAACCAGATACTTTTAAACTGGACACTTGGGCTGAGGGATTAGACGATAACTTGGTCGCTGTTGACAAAGAAGGTACTCCTTTGTACTTTTTCATAACAGCATCCGCCTTTCCTGAACTCCCAAACTACATAGTTCCTGATGTGTTCAATCATATATATCAGGCAGTGTATCTTTACTATAAGTTTAATACATATCGTGGGTGTACTGATGTTAATAAACCCAACTTTAATAGGAGAGCAAACGTTGATGATGGTACATGCACCCCTCCTTCGACCAATTTTACGTTTGGTGGTGTATATCAAACATGTACACAGGACAGTGTTCTCAAACCTGACCACTGCTCGGAATACATTAAGAAGAATCCCTTGACTGGCGACATGGCGTGTCCTTCCGGCTTCTCGTCTGTACTTCTGGACAATTCTGACATTGCCAGAACAGATACTACTCGGGAATGTCATAGAGTCTGGTACAAACTATGGATAGGCCAGAAGTGTACTGATGTCCCAGTCTCTGGAAGTCTGCATGTTAATTCCTATTGGTGTGGGGCTACCGGGAATGTGCAACAACATTCGGGATACATGTTTGGTGGACTGTTTACTCCTAATGTCGTCAATCCAATGACAGGGGGAAGCACTTGCCCTCCAAACTTTTACGGACTGTCACTCAATGACGGTCTGACAATCTGTCTTACGCAAGACTTTAATGCCGGGTTTACTTATGCTGCACCTTTTGGAGGCTTCTTCACCTGTCATACTGGAAATCCTCTAGCAACCAGTGGGAAGACTGACCCATCTCAATGGTCAAAATCGTGTCCCATGGGTTTCAGCAATCATCTTGCTCTGGTGTCGAAAAACTGTGAAATAGAATATTGTGCAGTAACGAGAAAAATCTCAGGTAACGGTTTACCCTCACTAAGGAAACCACCTTTCATGACGTATCCAGGTTATAGAAATACTGAAGCGACAGATATTTTCATCGACACAAAATCTAATACATGGACAAAATTACCTTCGGACAAACTGAAAGCACAGGACGCTACCTTGGATTTGGAAACAGCCAAACTTGTTTTCAGAAACAACCCAGACTTTGAAGAAGAAATGCAAATGATGAACATCCCAGCGATGCAGATGACGTATGGAAACATCAGTTCCGAAAGTAACAACTTGAACATTTCTATACATGGTGCTAGTACCATTGAAGAAACAACAATTCAATGTGAAAACGCGCCAATCCGAAAACTTAACGTCAACTCAAGTCCCGATCTTGATAACTCCTCTGCTTCAAAAGAGCATCAGGCTCTACCAAACGGGATGGTGGCAGCGCTGTCAGTGGTTTCCACCCTTCTGTGTGTCTGCATTATTGCTTTAATAGTAATGTACAGACGACGCAGAGAACGCGGGAGTAGAGGAGAGACACAAACACTTCTTGGTTAGACGAGTTTCCAGTAAATCTCGAAAACATTAGATTGCTCCTGGAAAATACTTTATTAAATTATTATTATATCTAATAATTGACTTTGTGGATCCTTTATATCATAATTTTTTACAATACTAGTATATTACTAGTAAGATAATTGTATTATTTCGAGACTTGAAATATAATGATCACAACATTTCTTGGTTGTTTATCAATGTTTTTTACATTAACATTTGTTTTAGTCAAAATATGTCCCCTATAGCTGGATGAAAGCGGCCGCGTGCATTGTATTGAAGTAACGTGGTAAAAGGTCAATGTTTATGTTACAATGAACAGTGAGCCATTTTGTACGATATTAAGTACTTTATCCAGAACAAGTGGCCCAAATGACCTGTATCGCTCATCTGGAACTCTATGCCCTGCAATGGTATGCATGGCTATTGGTTTGGAATCTCCACCATTTAAAAGTTATGGCACAGAAAAAAGGTCCCTAGGGCTAGAGGTGGGTCCAGACACAAGAGTCAATACAGTGAATACTTACATGTAGATCATGATTGTATTCGTGTATTGATGCCAAGTGATGGTATGTATGGCTATAGGGTGGGGGTCTCAACCGTTGGTATATGGTTACATGGTGCAGATCTCAACTGTATGGCTCAGGAAATAAGTCCCTAGGGGTGGGGCTATACCCAGGGTCAATTCTCATATCAAAACTGTATTAGTTTTCGATACTCAGCAAGTCTATCCATGGTGATAGGGTGGGTATTTGGATAATGTCAGAGACTTAGTCTTTTTGAATCAATCCATCAGATCTGGGAAACAGTTCTTAAACTGGTACAATTTTGAATCATCACCATCTAGAGATGCTAACAACAAAATACTGTTGATATCCATCAGTTTGCTCCACAGAAGTTGCTTAAGGCAAAATTTTAAATACCTTCCACCTATGGATGCTTTAAACCAAAAATGGTTGATACCCTTCTGTTAGTTAAGAAAGACATTTAATTAAAACAATATTGCCAAATTACACCTTTTTGGCCCCACTCCTTGGCCCCCTGGGGGATCAGGCCCTTAATTTGTATAATTTAAATCCTGACAACCTGAGATACTTCTGGTCAAACCTTAGGTTAAATTCCAATCCAAGTCATTTGAAGAAATTGGTGACGGACAGACAGATGATGCAGTATGGCAGAAAAACTAAACCAAAAGAAAAATAACCCATATTATTTGCCATACATAGATTTTTATTTTCATCTCTACATGGCACATACGCTATACATTTTATACAAATTTACAGTCAGGCACATCGTGCATGTTACAGTAGTAAATTGTGTCTGGTGGTTTAACATATCAAACAAGTCATTTTAGTTTGAAAACCCCTTGAAGCATTTGAAATGCAGTCTTGATAAGTACAACAGATGCAATTGTTGACATTGATATTGTCACCGGTGTGCAGGAAAATAGAATGCAGCATACTAAGGTATTGTATAGCGGTGATAGTTGTGAGGTTTGTAAATTCTAAACTCCCTTGAACTATATTCTTAGCATAAAATACAGAATAATTATTTTTTTAAATAGTAATGTAGAGGAAAACCAAAAGTGGCCAAATGATTCTTAAAGCTTATCTCAGTAACAGTGTTAATAACTATACAGGAACCTGCCTGTAAGTGATTTCCATAAAACAAGTTTGATTTCTCATCTCGGCTATCTTATTATCTCATAGACAGCAATACTCAGGTTGGTCCTTGAATTTATAATAAGATATGTTTTACCAATGTTGACCTAATACTCTGTATATGAGTCACAAATATGTTAAGAAAGCAGATGAGGTCGTCGTCTTGGATTTCAAATTAAGCTTAAAAGTAACAACACTAAATTATATTTGATCAGGAATATGTATTTTTCATTCAAAAAAGTAATGACTTAAGCAAAATTGATCACATAGATCTTGAGTTTTAAGTAATAGTGTATATATACAGAAAACTATCCTCGATACTCCAGGGATTACGCTCAGTTATGCTCTCTTCCCCCCTGATATATGTCATAGCGAAATTGAATGCATGCCACAAACAATTTGATCAGTCTCAGGTAAAAACACCTGACCGATCGTTAGGCTGATACCTGTTCTTTAAAGATTACAGTGGAGCAACACTCCACTTAAAAGATGGTCAACTTAATGATAGGAGACAATTCTTTTCATGTGCATCACAGAATCCAACTAGTTTTTTTGTCTCATCTACAAGGTGGCACACACTGAGCCTTCTATTATTTTGTGAAATTTTCCAGAGTTGTAAGTGAGCAAAATCCCTGGATTATTGAGGATGACAGAAAATAAATAGATCACCAAGGTCATTACCATGGTCTTGAACCAAGTGAGCTAAAAATAAAGATTTTTTCATGTATGTATGCAGTAAATGTACTTTATCTTGCAGCGTACCGGGAATTGACTAGGAGTGAAGACTATGCATATCAATTTGCTTCATATATCATAACATTGGACACCAGCATAAAATATAGCCCACCCATGGATCATTGGGTAAGGGAGATGAGTTCTTTATATAAGGAAATCTGTATTTTACAAAATTTTTATAAAAATTGCCATTTTGCATTCAAAATTCAAATTACAGAGGAAGAAATGAAAGAAAATATGATCTTCATGTGTACAAAATAATCAATAATTGTATATTAAGTAAACACCATTAAGACATTTAGGCAACATTAAAAATTATTTAGTGTCATCGTTACAAAGAATGTTTCTGAACTTAAAAGATACCAAAATAAAAGACTCTTTATCACAAGAGAATAAAACAGTCCTCTGAGATTTATTAAGCCCTTTATTTGGAGATTGAAAGAAACAGACATTTTCCCCTGCTAAATTTTGGCAAATTTTCAAAATTCCTGAATTAAATTTTCTAGTTGAAAAAAAAAAAAATTCTAACAACAACTAGGCATGACTAGGGATCCAGGAGTTACAACTTTAACAAAATTCACACCAAACACGTTTTTAAATGACCATGGAAAAATCCATCATAACACTAGGAGTGTAGGTAATGTTGATGGACAACACAAAAAAGTGGTCACAAGTGTACTAGCACTTAGAACAGATGATTAAAAGTCTTTTACAGAGATGTTCATCACATGTTTATGCATGACAGATAGTTTTTCCCCCTGAAATCTCTGTTAACTCATGCTGAAAATTAAACAGTGACAGACTTCTGACATACTAGGATAACACATCATAAACCTGGAAAATTAAATACAGAGAAAGATAAAGATTGTTGTAATAAAACCTTACCTAATACTTGTAAACATAACTGTTATTATCAAATCAAATGAAATAATTGTACCCGGGTAGTGAAATTTTACAATACTGTTGAAGTGCCATTACTCCTTAATGAAGCAATAAGCATTTTATTTAAGCAAACAGTGTACATACTACATAGAATATTTCTAACATTCTACATAGAAATACTAGCAACTTTTTTTCTGCTTGGGAACATTAGAAAAAGAAGTGATCAATATCATGGTACATGTAGATGATACTATGATGTGATCTACCAATTTGCCGTAATAAGTGCCCATCCTCCTATAAATGCCTCTTCCCCCTATTGAAATTCTTTAAGTCCCTCCACATCCAAGACCTTACCAGGCTTGGTCAATGATTTACAGTACTTATACTTTTAAAGAAGAGATTTCTGTTGGTGATCTGTGAAATGGATGAAATATTTGATTTCTTAACTTCCAGTCACACTGGAATGGATACAACAGTTGAAGTTGCACAACTTGTTCTATTAAAACTCACATTCTATTTTCCTAATAAGCGCCCTAGTTTTAGATAAATTTTTTTAAATGCCCTGGGTGCTAATTACAGCAAATACGGTATTACCTATAAAAATGTATAGTACTTTGTGAATATTATCTTAATTGAATTGTTTTCATTTTATTGTTTTCTGAAATGATATTGATCCCGAAAAAATTACAACAAATTAATAAGTATCTAAGGGAGATAATTTCTACTACACACTTAGGAATATCAGATACACAATGTAGACCGTTTATTCCAGCTTTCCTGTCAAACGATTACTTTAATAATGAAAATTCAACAAAATTTCTGAAAAGTATTAAAATGCCTGCAAAATACCATGTAAAATATTATTTGAAAATAAAAACACCAACATTTTTTTATAACTCAGTCACGGATCAATCCTCAAAAGTCTTCTGCAAGAAGGGTAGAATTAATAGCAGTTTGTTTGACTTTGTTTATATCAATAAACACCTTGGTCCAGCCATAGTTCATTTATATATTACCAACATTTCAATTTTAAATATCACACTCTATTTTCAACTTTTCGACTGTCCTGCAGGGCACTCATTATATCAATTATTGTACAGCAAAACTTTTCGAAGAACCTATCATTGTGGGAAAATGTATGTACAGTGTACCAACAAAACATTGGTCATCTAACATATATTCCTATATTCTAACAATCACAACTAAGCTATTCAAGAACTTTGCAATCTGGTAAGTTAAATAAAAAATTGACATCATTTAAAGATCCCAGGTAATGATAAAACATATGTTATTGTTTAAAGCATGATATTGATAATACAGTGTATTGATAAAGATGGAGTAGAGACCATTTACTCAAACAATACAATTACTCAAATTTTCAAACTTATTCTACTTTTCATGGAATATGTTAGCACTTAGAAAACGATACAATTACTAGAGCTTTCCATCATTATAAAACAAACCTTACATGCACAACTTTGACAATGTCTGCCATGGTCCGAATATTTGGGAACTGGTTATATAGTAGAAAGTGATATCAGCCTATAGCAAATTCAGGAATGTTTAAAATACTCTACAATAAAGCACCAAAGCAGTAAAAAAAAAAACATAAAACGCAATGTCCATGGGGCCTGTATTGCTCAAAAGTTTCAACCAATTATAGACTATAGTGACCATATTCTATTCTGCACTAAACCAAACAAATTACAACAACACTCTACCAGGATTACAAAAGGAACATGTGTACCAATGTTCAACACATTTGATTTCCTTGACCTTGAATGTTGAACAAGGTAATTTATTTTGAAAGACTTTCACCCAAGCATGCTAGATACTACATTTGATTACTCTTTGTTTCACAGTTCATAAGGATTCAGCTGATGATTTGACCTCCGTGACCTTAAATATTGGTCAAGGTAATTTTGTTTGAACACCTAGATAGTTAAAAATCCCAGAAAAGTACACAGCAAATAGCATGACTTTGATTCAGAAAAAAAAACACACTTGACCCCGATAGCTTTGAATGAGGGTCAATTTATTCATTTAAACTACTTTAATAACCTTTCACCTCAGTATATTTATATGCCACATAGCATGACTCTAAGCTTTATGGTTCTTAAGAAGTAAATTGATGAATGAAGCTACATTATGATATGGCTCACAGGTAGTTTGTGCTGGTTAAGCTTATAACAGTTTTTCTCTATTTTAATACCATATTATAAAACACAGGAAGCTGCTGATTTGTTCATGGACATTTTTATGAAAATATTTACTGAGAAAATATGTCCTTAATATGTTCAAAGACTTGTTTAAAATGTATTCTACATCAAGCTCTTTCCTTTTTAAAAGGGGACTGAACATGAAGTCAACCAAGCAGTTTAGAAAACTTAACAA
>JAULCA010271028.1:0-13189 GCA_032360845.1 Crassadoma gigantea
GAGTTAATCTGAAGTGTTTGAAAAAGTTAATCTGTCTTTGTTCTAGAACTTTCTTTTTTTAAATTCATGTGGATGAAATCAGATTTCTAGAACTACCAGAAATTAATCATTGTAAATAATTCAATAATTCAATTAAGAAATATATCATTCATATGACCATAAGATTTGCTCATTGAACAAATATTTTCTTACATATTTACAGTAATCCTTTTTAACAAAAAAGAGTGAAGAATAATATTCTGAAAAAAAAACAGTCTTATTTATCTTATACATGTACCTTACAAATGTAAACATATTGAATATAAAAACAAATGTGAAGTAAAGAAATCATTAATTTCACTAACTAATTATTCAAAATATTTTTTCAAACCATTATGTAATTCTTTATACCATAAATACACAAACTTACACTGTTTTGGCTAATCATAAAATAAATTTCCCACATTGGTCAGGTGTCATTATGGCTTTTGAAACATAGCCTTAAGACTTTTGTTTAAAAAACAATCAATTGAGTGTTTATTGATATATGTGACTTGTGTGCTGGTGATACCGTACATTTTTCTGTAGCGGTTGCTAAGAGCCATACGTAATTCGAGTACTGGATTCTAGCTCTCTTGAACTTCTCCAAGATCCGTAGGTATTGACGTAAACAGGAATGATTATTTCTGGCACTTTCTGGCTGTCAAGATTTCGTAAGCATTGTCACACTGTTCAGAATATTTTCGACACTTCCTTGCTGTCAAGACTTCGTAAGGAACAAATATTGTCGTAGACACTTCCAGATTTCTCAGACACACTTATGAATCCACGCAGTACAAGTATTGACGAATATCATAGTATTTTTCTTGGTTTCTAACTCCCTCCAACTTCGGACATTGTAACAACAGGCTATCAATGTAGACCACAAGTATACATGTCGGACAAATATCCAATGTAAATTTTTATCTCTGGGTGTTGTTGGCGAGTTTACTGGACACTGTGGTAGCTGTGAAGTCGACTTAATAATCAGAAGGACTTTAATCTAGAAGTGTTCACATTGACTAAGGTCAGAAACTGTTGTGTGTTGTACTGACAGACATTTTCTATGGCTTGGAGAAAGGTATGGTATAAAAATTAACTGCGTATTGCTTTTACTGAAGTTTTTGTTTTCATATTTTAATTTGTTAACCTGGTAAATTATGTAATCTTTAAATAGTACTGTGAATTGTCTTTGTAAACAGTGAAGGCAGTGATTTAATATTCATTTAAACAAATTTTCAAAATAAACAGGTTTTTTAGATTATTTAGGTTCAATTTACATAAAAATATGCCTATACATGTGGGTCTGGTTAATGCAGGTTTTCATAATACACAGGATTTATGTTATGTCGAATTATCTATCGTTGTACGTGTTTTCATATCAACAAAACTCAGTAAAGGAATGCATGTGCATGGTTAGTCAAGATCAATTAGACTCTTTTAGGTCTATGGGGACCAATAGTCATCATTTGTCAACACGGTGTTACCTGTTCGAGAGTGCTGAAGTTAAATACCTGACCTGATCATGTATATATATATATATATATGTATGTATTACTCAGGTGCCTACGTAGATAGAGAAATTTGACCCGTGTTTACTTTTCAGATTTAATCGTACAATTATATCTACCCGTGCCTAACACTGAGAATAAAACACCCACTTCTGGTAAATCTCCTTCAATTGTGATGTCTGAATACAAATACTCATGCAGTGCCTTGACATTTAGAATTAATTTCCCATGCTATCCAATGTGAAGGATATTTACTCAGAGGGAGTTGGCCCTTAGTTTTACAAAGTCTGTAATAAAATCTGTAGTTTACATTCAGTTGAACTTCTTGGCCGTTTTTTTAATGTGATGCTCGTTAATCAATTGTGTGTGATTTTCTGTGATCTCCATTGCATATTTGTACTTGTGACATTTATCAGTCCTTGAGACATTTAATGATGTCTGGTGCGAAGGTTGGTTAAAGATTTATTATAGCTAGTCTACCATGTCCTTTGAACAGTAAATATTTGTCGTAAAATCATAGAAACGCATATCATATAAAATGTTTCTTTGAAGTTGTACGCTTTAATATATTCGAATAATGAATACAGTTAATGCTACATATCAGTATTCTTAATTATTGTTTTTTATGTACACTGCTGTATATCATTTTTTTAATATATAGATTTATATATAAATAATCTATACTTATTCAGAGATTAACAAAAGTTACCTGGTGAACAGCCCCTGTAGGGTCTTTGTAAAGAATTCTCAAAAGGCTCACACCATAATCTTTTTACTCAATACAGTTAAGATACATTTAGCTTTTGTGGCCAGAAAGCAAAAATAAAGAATTTAAGAAAAAAGAAATTTCAAAATTGATATAAATTAGTTTAATTATACAGAAAATTGATGTGTAGAAGCAAAGCAAATTCAATCTTTATTGAAGAAAACTGGATATTTTCATCAGGTTTAATTTTTTTTCTACAGCTATTTTTTGTTAAATTTCATCAAATATTACTTGGGTATCTATAGTTTTGTGATTGCGAACTTGCAATGCTGGGGAGATGTGTATTTTGAGAACCAATCCCTAGTTGAGCTGACGATATTGACTTTGTCACCTGCGCGATTTTATTATACCTCCCACAGACTGCCTTTAATGAACTTCAACCATCTGTCAATGCCAAAGTGGTAACTGTCGGTAGCTAGGAACAGTCTTCTGTTTTAGCGTGTTTGATTACTACGTAAACTGGTAATACATGTGCAAACAGTACATAGAGTTCCATTAGCTTACTGAAGCTTTAAAGGGAGGTAATTGTTGATAGGCCTAATCTAGCTGTCATGTGTAAGCTAATCAAATCTGTGTGGTAGCACTATACCAGAGTTTAGTTTTAGTTATATTTGACTTAGATCGGGCTGTCTTGGTAGCATGTTGGCTAATATTGCCACGGTCTACTGTCATAGCCAATATTCCAAACTAGTGGGCGATAATTACCACTATCATTGACAGACATCTTTATTTATTATAAAATTCTTTTAAAATTCCAATTGTCAGATTGATAACTCTTGGAGACTTCTACTTCATTTGAATATATATATGAGTGGGAGAGAATTTGTTGTCAACGAAACATATTTCTGTGTCTCCGTTATGCATCCATGTTCAGTTTCAGCAATCAACATACAGCATTTAATTAACGTAAAAGAATAAATTTCCTCAGGGTTAAATTTCATGGTTTCTGTAAGGGAACAATTTCGAAAGGATCATATTTCATGGAAGTATCATTTTTAAAAAAATAAGCAGATTCAGCATGTGTTTGATTCAACAGCTGATGTAGCAGTGAAATCGTTTTAAAATATTTTAATAAAACATCATTTTCCTGTTTTGTTAATAAGCTGTAATGCTAAAGCTGAGACTTGAGTAATCATCCAGTGCTGTTTTGACAGTAGCTGTTTTGTATATAGGTACTGTATATACTGCTGATAAGCCCATGTCTGGTAATAAGCCCACCCATAACTATTACAGTTCAGCATTAATGTCAACAAATGCTGTTTCATTGTCCTGTAATAAGCCCAGCCCCCTACCTTCTCTCTGAGATTATATGAACATGTATTTTGTTGGCTTCCCAGGGCTTATTACAGGATAAATACCTTAAGTGCAACAGTCAAGAATATTTGATGAAATTAATAAATGTATGTTTTGGTCATTTTATTAAGCAACATACATAATATAATATAAAGAAACCTTTAAATTATAGATTTATTTTGATACTGAATACCAGGACATGTTTACTGCAGTTGAATTTTGGGTATTTTTGCTCACTGCAATAAGGGCTAATTCATCTTTTTTTTAACAACGATTATCATTAGTACACAGTTTACCTCATATACATGTAATAATTGCATGTGGAGGTCAAAATTTACACTGGGGGGGAAATAGATTTTTCCAGTGAAGAGCTATTACTTGACTTGGCGAAAGTTTCCCAGTATACCGTACATAATGTTAACAAAAAAAACTTTTATTGTGATAAGTTTTTGTCATATCAGGTAATTTGACAATATTTTTTTTATTTATTGAACTGTCATATCCCTACAGACCATGCCGGGAGAAAAACGCCAGATGAAGTCTGCTCAGAGCGACCACTGGAACAAAAGTGAGCAAGGACAACGTCTCAATCGGGAATGGTCAAGTGTCTCAGACAGTCGTGCTCTGAAGAGGTCGTCAGAGGTAGGTCAAAGGTCAAATCATGATTATCAATGGTAAGTCAAGTGTTGTTTGATCCATTAGACACAAGAGGTCAAAGGTTACTCTAATGTTAATTTCCAAACTCATTTAAGGTAAAGGGTAAGACCGAGTTCAAATACATGATTACAATTTGGCATTGTGTTTTATTATGAAATATTTATTCCAGTCTTTTTCTACAGATGAATCCCCAAACACAATTGATCATCTTGAAATGTATTTGCAGTTGATCGAAATTAGAGAATTTGAAAAGAAATAGCATAAAATGAACAAAAAAGAAAAAATGAAATTTCAGTGGTTGCATGTGTAACTGTCATAAAGGAATGGTAAATGCACAGCATCAAAATGAAAAAAGAATTTGTGACAAGGGAAGTAACTCTTAAGAGAAATAGTCTTTTATGTTGCTTTATCTTTTGCATGTAAGGTAGAATATTCAAAGTAAAATAATACAGCTTTTAAGTGGAATTCTTATTTACTTTAATGGTACTGTAAGTGGTGCCCTTTTCTTAAAAGTACTACTTTTTCTTAGTAAGATTGATTAAATTTGATTTGACTTTATAACATTTAAGATAACAGTGTTCCGCTATATTCAAATACATGTATCACTGAATATATTATCAGTGACATTTAAAGATAGCTATCTGTAGTACCATAAATAGAGTACAGCATCAATACAGGGTCAGGTTTGAGCACTGATGGACTAAAAAGGAGTTTATGCTCGTAAATAACTTGAAAATGGGTCAATCATCATATTCATTTATGGATGATTTAACAAGAATTAAGCAGAACTAGGGCAACATTTGTGTTGTTTCTAGCCTACAATTACATCTCCCCATTTAACCAATTTACATGGATATCATATATCATAACTGGTGTTCGGTGGTTTATGAGACTTTATAATGGTTAGAGTCGACATTCTATGACCTTGTTCTGTGAAAAATGGTCTAGATCTACATTCTGGAATGTTTGATGAAACAACTGGATAAAAATATTTATCTTCATAAGTGAGTTTGTTTTCCTTTTTTTCTCCAACATTGTTAGGAAAGATATTGTGAAGAAAATTTGTAATCAATAATGTAGGTGAAAATATTTTGAAGAAAATTTGTAACTGTATAATATGTGACATTATTGTGAAGAAAATATGTTATTGATAAAATAACAATATGAATTTGTCATATTTTGTGAGAAATTTATTGTGTTATTATTTTCAAACCTTAGATTTTCTTATTTTTCACGAATGAAAATTTGCATAAAGAAGGATGGCAATGACTAATATCGTAAAATCCAGGTGATGGAGACACATTTAAGTTGTTTAGCCAAAATTCAGCTTACTTAGGAAATCCACTTGAAAGTTGTGCATTTGTATAATTCATTTTACCATATTTGACAAAAAAATAACAAAATTTTGAGTCAAATGCCAGGGTAATTGCAAAATTGTATAAAATACAGAATATTTTAGAGACCAGTTGTATTTTTGATATCTTAATACATTCTGCAACATTCCACTTTGCATACATCCCCATGTTTATATGTAAAATAAACCTGCTTAATTTGTGAACACATCCCCATGTTTATATGTAAAATAAACCTGCTTAATTTGTGAACATGCCTTTTCTGAATAGAAAACTTTGTTTGGTTTTATCAACCCAATAAATCTTTCTTTCTCATCGATATATCCAGATTCTGTCACACCGAGTAGATCGCATGTACTTTATGAACGGCAACAACATACGACTCCAGTCGAAGTACCAGGTAGACGACGAGGAACTAGTTCATCTCCGGGACGCTTCAAAGTCACGCCAGTACTCTCACCAGCCACGGTAAGTCGAGTGTGGGTTAATCATAACATACAGCCGTATTATAGCGGAATCCTTATCTGCAGGTGCTTGAATCATTTGATCCTTCCATCTTGGAAACCAAGAGTGGCTTTTATTCTTGTGAATTTTTAATAGGATGAAAGCCACTAAATTCCTTTGGCAATATAATTCATAAACTGTTTGTATAGTCTCATCTATACGATTAATTCATTAAATACTGTGTAATTGATTACAATATTGAATAATACCATTCAGTAAAAATTCACTTTACATATGTTTATGTCCGTAGGTCATTCTTTTGCTACATGGTGAAATTATGTTGAAATTACCCAAAAAAATTATGATATTAGTATTTTGTCAAAATTGGTTAAATGATATCAAAAAATTTGTTAAGATTTCTGAATAGTCAAATGTAAGTACTCATACAAAGAACATTGAATTTCCTAAAAAAATGAACCATTTTGAAAATTTTAAATTCATAGGAAAAAACCTGTATGGAAATAAAATAATTTTGAAGTAATTGACCGTATCATCAATTTTTTGAAGTCTTGATTTATAGTGGAACATATGTATTGTGGAACCTTTCCGATCCAGACATTTATGAAGTTTCTGTAGTTATGAAATTTTAGAAAAGGAATTTTCATTTAACACTTTCACCACTGTAGACCAAATTGGACTCATCCAGATCAATGCATGGTAGAGTCTACTAAAGTTACATAGGGGGGAAAAAGTTAAATATGCACAAATTGTTTCCTCAATATAAATTTCCACATTATGAAGCCTCCTGGTAATTGGAGGAGTCAAAGTGATGTAGTTTTGGATCACAAGATATGAAAAAAACAAATTAAATGAAAAAAAATTGTTAAAAATTTTAGATTTCAAAATGGTTCGTTTGTTTCAATTAATGGTTGAGGTTTCAGAAAGATGGTTGGTATGGAATATTTCTAAAACATATTATATATATGAATTAATTTATTGCATGTTTAGCATTGCACATTCCCTAAATAGGAGTGATTTTCTTTCCCCCCTATACATGTACTGTGTCCCATATGTATATTTTATAGATATGTAGCTATTTATCTGTAGGAGAAATAGCCTTCTGTGTATAAGATTTGTAGAACTAGTTTAGTTTTATGCTGGTGTGTACCTATTGTTAGCCAATTCTCTGTAGACTTATGTATAGTAATTCATTCAAAAATCAATAACACTTGTTTCACCTATATCGACTTCAAGGCATTGCTAAAAAACATGTTTTTGTGAAATTTGTTCAGATTTCAAGTATGAAATTTAACCAACCAAATTTTACTACAAATTTAAGCCATACATTTCATTAGAGTAATTTTTGAGCTTATAATATTTCAGTCCTAAACTAAAGAATGGGTAAGATGTCATTCAGATTATGTTAAATAAAAACGATTAATACTTTCATAATTTCTTGATTTCCAATCTGATTACTTTATTTTCTGAGCGATTCTGTAGAATTTCTTAATATTCTCAACACCTAAACATTTCTAATATTGAACATCAGCGACAGAGATAGAAAATTTGTTTTTCTTGAATGACAACATTGCATGTAGTGTGTCCGTTTGACTTATGATTGGTTAGGGGTGTACTTATACATGCAGCAGGTGGACGGGATTGTTTTGTCATGTTTAATGGTAGCTATATAAAACTCTCCTGTTGATTAAATTTGTATTTTCACTCGGGTAAAATCATTGATTAATTTGTAATATAGGTCTTTTTATTATTTACAGCTTCTGATTTTATACAATGTTATATTTTTGCATATATGTTGAAAAATATAAATTTGCATTGTGTTTTGAAGATGTTAGGTTTGTATTGAATTTAAGTGAGTTCACATGTTCACCTGTATTGAATTTACATTTCACCTGACCACATCAATTTCACTTTCACAAAAATAATTAATCTGCAAAAGTTGTATGAAAATACTAGATGTATTCAAGTTTACTTTGAATTCAATTTTTTTGGTACGATACTATAAGAATTTGGTTGCAGAATACAATACTTTCCAACTGTCCCTTTTTAGAAGGGAGACTTTATTTTGGGATCATAAACATCAAGCATTTTCAATCTGTGAATATGGTAAACTATTTATATCTTTTAAGATCTGATGATTCCATCTGAAAGAAGAGCTCAAAAAATTTAATTTAAAAGTGTTATTTTTTCACACATTCTATTTATGCTTTTAATTCTGAGCAAGTGTAATATTCTCCACGACAATTTTATCAAGTTGGCAAGTATTAAATACATTTAAATATATATTATAAGCATAGACAAAAATATGAGAGGGAAACATTAAAAATCATTAACGAAGAGAAGAAACTTAGGGAAACTTTTATAATATTTATGTAAAATTCAATGGAGAGTTAACCCTTTCAATCCTATGTAACTTCAGTAGACTCTTCCATGTATTGATATGGAAGAGTCCATTATGGTCTACAGTGGTGAAAGGGTTAAGTGTGATTACAGGAATGGTAACTGGGGCTTTGGTTAGGGAAATAATAGCATGTGCATGGGTACATATTGTACCGCGGAGGTAATGTGTTTGTATGGGTGTACTAAAATCTAACAGAAGTCCTTTCTATCCATTCACCATTTTATTAATCCCCAGAACTCCTCTGACTGCCCGCATAGTATACATTCTTATTGTTTTCTCCTTTCCTCTTGCACTCTGTTGACGTCACATGATAGTTTCTGAAAACTTCTGTTCAGAAGCTAGCTTACAGCTATAGTTTAAAAAAAAAAAAAATGAATACAAAATGTTCTATACATCTGTACGAATACATTTTTTTATATGTATCAAGATTATTGGTAATGTTATTTTCAAAGAGAAAACAAAATGGGGATTTTGTGTGTATCATCATTGAATTTATTACACATATTTATATAGGGCATCATTTATTTTTTGATGTCTAAAAATTGATATTTCTTCTGTACTTCTTTTTAATATCATCTATAATCCCTTTCACAAAATATTGGGGTGAATGATTCAACACTGACTCAACTCTCATTACATTCTGTCTAATTTCTGATTTTGCGTTTCTTTCTTTCATTTTCATTCCTTCTAAAACTTCCTAATATTTTCTTTCCCCCCTGTCTGCCTTGCTGTGCCTGTAACTGCAGAAGGAAAATACAACCCAGAGTGAACTTTGTGGACAACTATCTGGAGTCAGTTCGTAATTCCTCCCCATCCCCTTCTATTGAAGACGTCCCTCCCCCGCCTTCCGTCTCTCCTCCTGTGATGCCTCTGGCCCCACGTCCAATATCCTGCTGTCAGATGTGTAACCACAACCAAGTCAAGCCTGTTCTAAAGTCGGTCAGCGAGGAGTCCGGTATCCAAGATGATGCTTGGCAGGAAGAAGATATTGAGGTGGTCAAGGGAGAACCAGCGGTCAGTTCAGAATCAAATAACTCCAGGCCGGTCAGTAAGGTCAAAATCAGGCATCTTCAAGTTCATGATGGACCACTCAACATTATTGATATTCTATCATATGGTGAGATGCAAGAGCTCGGTGACTGTATGGTCAAACTGCTTGAAACTTACCCTCAGCCAAAAAAAGTGGGAATTACAGACAAAGATGTGACCTTTAACAAGATGGGGTTGAAGTATCGAAAAACTCGGAACAACCGAAGAGTTTCCAGGAAGCAGAATACCCACACTTATAACAACAAGCATATCCCCCACTCGGCACCTCTTCCTAAAACTACCCAACGAACTGACCATAAAAGCAGGAGTCGAAGCTCTGACTGCAGGAATCGGGACAGAAATCTCAGACCGGAGGATTTACTTCAGAAGTTTCCAAAGAGGAAACCAAATTCTAGGATAATGATGTCTCAGGCTATTGAACCTGTGGAATGTGACTGTCGTAAAACTCCACCTGGAGGTGGATTTTCATTTAAAATTAGCGGTACACAGGCACCGATCTTCATCAAAATTGCAGCCAATGATTACAGAAATTATTTAGATGCATAGATAGAATATCATTGACCTAAATCTATCGCTGGTGCTATACATAGACTTAATTTAGTATGGGAGTGAATTGAATTGGTATTAATATGTAGCAAAGTTAGTATAGAAAGGTTAGATCCATGTTAAGTTAGATTTAAATTCTTTTAACCCTCATACAACATCAACTCTGTTAATACTATAAACAAATATTCAAGCTTTCCAGCTATTAAGTTTGTTAATTTGCCTCCATCTTTTTTTCATTCTTAAGGAATGCAATAAAGCAATAATAAGTAATTTATTTTGTTATGGAAAAAATACAATAATTTCATAATTTTTATCCTTAATTAAAATATATAAATCATATAAACCGTTAGATTCTGTAATTGGCAGCATTTTATATGTTCATGTGTGTTCAGTGATTTAGATTTTTTTCAGTTAGTATCAATTTTAAACATTCAGCCTGAAAATGTTCTGCAAACTGTATCATGGATATTTGATAATATTTTACATTTTTGATATATTTTTTTCATATACATACCTTTTTTCATATATAAATTTTTGTCAAAACCCAACCTGTCTTGAGTGCTCATTAAATCAAGTTTGCTCTAAAATTACAAATTTAGTGACTTTGTTTTAAAAAAAAAAAAATGTGGAAGCTAGAAATGTTTGGTGATCATTTCATTGTGATAATGTCACTTTCCACCTTTAGGATTGTTAAAATGCCATCTTGGTAAGTAGTTATGTTTTTGCTGACCTTCATTTTCATTGTCACATATAACAATACCTGTTGTTTACATTTGAGTACTCCAGAGCCTGTATTTACGAAACTGTTCCCATGCTCAAACTTGGATTCTGCATGCGCTAAAGCCAATTTTCTTGCTCCTGAAATATTTTTTTTTTAAATCATTTTCTCAATGACTTACAAGCATTTTGGAATGATTTTCAAACAGAATACAGTTTACATCATTTCCTCTTAATTTGTTTTGACCATGTCACTTGATATTAGCAAGCTACAAGAAAGATGGTTTCAGCACACATTCTAAGCTTGGGATGAGTCACCAGTTTCATGAATATCGGCCCAGCTCTCCATTACAGAAAGGTTCCTATGGCTTTAAGTAGTTGTGACTCGTAACTGTATAAAATAAACACGCATCACCCCCACGACTGTAGATCAATGGTACATTTGTAGTTCACTTAAATGAATACAGGTACTAATTTAAATATGTTCTTCCTTCCTTTTCCACTAAATAATTAGAAAACAATGCAACTAATGAATTCAATTTCACTATTGGCTATTTGTAGATTCTGTAAATATTACTTGAAATGGAATATAGATTATATATTTTCCTGTTGTAGAATGGTAACATCATTGTACTATGACTCTATCATCATCTTGAGATTGTATAATTACAAATTGTCATATACATTACTAATTCTGATTCACTATTCAAAAACATTGTCTCACAATCGTGAATCATTTATCTTTTATTGTAATATAAGGGAGATTAATAATATTCAGGGAAACAACCAAAATATATTTAGGGGATACACTGTATAACCAAAATATTCAGGGTAGACCACCATATTCAAGGGAAATAACCAAAATATATTCAAGGGATATACCAAATAATTCAGGGAAGACAACCAAAATATTCAGGGGAGATAATTATTTTGTAGATTTGATGCAATTTTTTCTTTTTTTTCCCAACTGAAGTCAATTGCAAATTGCATTTGGATGTGAACAGCTGCAGAAGTTATTTTAAGGTGTTTCAGGAAATCAAGACAGTCAAGTTGTTGAATCAGCATAGTTGTGTTGGTGACAATTTAGATACATCTCAGTATCATTTTATTCAGCCCTCTCGGCGCTGCCTCACCCTCACCCCTCACTCACCTCTCACCCTCTCAACATGCTCCAGCTTACAACAACATAACCAGACTTCTTCTTTGTAATGTAGTGTAAAATTGTTTGGTTGTGTGACTGTGATATTTATTTATTTTCTGACCTCATCATAAAGCTGTTGTTTATGTGTTCTTTGAAATTAGTTTAAATTTAAAAATCCAAATCTTTTTGTGTACCTCTATACATACTGTGTATGATAAGTATTGTTTTTGTATGGCATTAACACTATAAAATAAGAAAGTCTTTTACATTTTATAAACTCCTACAAACACCTTAAATAAGAAACACCATATTTAAGGCATAGACATGAAAACAACACCTCATCTGCAACAATGGATGCATACAGTTCTTTATGGTCACATAATTCTTAAAAAAAAAAAATCAGATTTCTGTAAAAAAAAAAATTCATCATTGATGGAGCAAACAAAAATAAACCATTGATCTGATCCAACTACTTTTAATTTTTTCTTTTCAAGTTTTTAAATTATTCTATCAGTATCCAGCTAAATTGATTCTTATAGCCTTTGGCAATCTTTGGGTGCCAGCATTGTTTCATTATTTGGAGATTTCATGCCAGGTTTCCTTCCTGTGGGAATATTTGTAATTTTTACATACTTTAGATTTTCCTTTTGGAGTAGCACATCTTTTTTTTAAGTTTGATATTTTGATCTTCGTCTTGGAGTATTGGAGCTGAAATTTTACATTTGATTCTTAGATCTTCTCTTTGGAGTTTCGGAGCTTTTATTTAAAATTTGATCCCTAGAGAATCATTTTGAGCTTATTTCAGCTTTTATTTTATACTTGATCATTAGATAATTATTTTGGAGTATTGGAACTTGTATTTTAAACTTGATCCTTAGATCATCTTTTTGGAGTATTGGAGTTTCTATTTTATACTTAACCCTAGAGAATCAATTTGAGAATATTTCAGCTTTTACTTTATATTTGATTATAAGGTAATCATTTTGGAATATTGGAGCTTGTATTTTAGTGATAGCTATAATCTCATTTTGTAGAATACATGTTCTCAACTTAAATAACAGATGGCCCATGTTAGTTCTGTCACAAATAACAAATAAAACAGGTTTATTAGGAACGGTAGTAGTGGTATTTTCTCCTACAATTGGTTCAACTTTTTTTTCCATAATAAGATCTGCAGTGTTTTTGTGATTTAGATCTAAATGTTTGTATCTTTTTTTCTTTTTATTGTTTGTTTTCAGTGCAGACACTAACAAACCATTACAGAGTAAAATATGA
>JAULCA010271139.1:0-13188 GCA_032360845.1 Crassadoma gigantea
ATTACAATGTGAATTTAATTTATATAACAACAATGATGAAACAGCTTATTTCAACTTGTATTAATCACTCTGTTTCTCCGGATGTTAGCGCGTGTGGGGTCTTAATATGAGAGGAAACCAAAGTACCTGAAGAAATCCCAGGCGATTGGGCATGTTACCCAATACTCTTCTACGTCCTACCTGGGGAGCTTACTGTGACCGCCTTAGTAAAAGGCTAGTGCGTTATCCACTGTCTAACTCTATGCACATTCTAGTCGGACACAATGACGTATTATCAGTAACTTATATATTATGTGATAAAAGACTGAGTAAAATTAAGAAATACGCTTAGAAAATGTAACTTTACTGTCATATCACCTTTGAAACTCATCAATTTCTCTTTAACTCATTCGTTATATCACAAAAAATATTTTCAATTAAAAGCGTAAAGAAAAAGTTCTTCGATTTAGTGTGGACGTGTCTCAACAGGGAAGTAGGGTACATAACATTCCACAAATGAAACGAAATATGGTGGTATCTATGCCTGATGACATAACACACAAACATTCCTGAATAGAGAACAATGCCTATTTGTGTACCCATTATACGCAGCTGAATCGTGTATACTCGAAATCAAGATATCCAGGTATCACATGACAACTTGAGTCGATGATGGCCATACCCACTACGCCAACCAAAACCAGAACTCGCCCTACCATACCGTTTATCTGCTTGACTGTTTGAATTAGCATATGTACGTCATGTCGTTATGTATGCAACGCGTGTTACTTTGGAGTGATGCGTGTAAAATGAGACTAGTACGACCTGACAGTGTTATTCTGTATCTATGCATACATTTCTTTGTAAAATATCGTTATATCTATAGCGATACAGTGTGTAGTTACTGAGACGAGGGTACAAAATGGAAATGAAGCCTCCGAAACCATCAACCAGAACTTATTATTACCCAACACAAGTGGTAATAATCACAAAAGGACTGTAAATCAACATCAATAATCAAGAGATTAGACCGTTGACAATGCTGTAAAAAAAATTGACCCCGTTGTTTTGAAATCAATTGTTCAGTGAATTCATCTATTACTCACATATTCACCGGTACATTGATATGACACAGATACATTATCTTTATATGGGGTAACGACTTAAGCTTCTAACATGATTCCCGTTTAATTGAAATACATTTAACTTTAGAAGACATCCATTTTAACACATTTCTTTGCTTACTGCTCGTACGATACATTGCGTATCATCTACTTATGTTCAAAAGTTGCATTTACCTTATCCGTGTAAAATTCGCTGTAGTTTCCCCTCATGACTTACTGCTAGAATGGAACATTTTTCTTTCTTTTGAAAATTTTCCCCCTTCTTTTGGAAAATTAGCTGAAGTTTCCCCATGACATACGTCTAGAATGGAATACTGTCCTTTCTATGGGAAATTCTCTGTACCGTCTTTCTTGACATGGCTAGTATGACATTTTGTCTATCTATTAGACATGTGCTATACCTCCCTCCATGACTTCTGGTCAGTATTACACACTGTCTACAGGCTATGGGGTCACACACTTCAATATTTCCCTCTACACTTACCGTAGCATCTACGAGGAACTCTCTGGCTTTTACCTCATGATTTACGGCTAGTAAGAGATGTTTACTTATTTACTTATGACTTATGACTAGTAGGATACACTTTCTTACCAATGAGACATGAACTGAAACTACTTTCCTGACTTACTACCACCCTTACGTATTCTCTGTAATCTTAGCGACATCCACTGTGTAAATTCCTTTATTTACTCCATTTGGTGTTTTTATGGTTATATACCTGTGGCAGTATTTCGTTTTGGTTTGTTTGTTGCACGTACGCTGCAACATCTCGGTTCTGTTGGTGATTGGCTTGCTCATACTTCCTGCTATACGGTTCTTCCTCTGGCTGGTCACGATATGTTCTACCGTCAGGTTGGACTCGGTAGGTAACAGGCCTCTGAAAACACATAGATATAATAATATATTTATTGAAACCAACGACCAAGATGCTCTATGGTTTACCTGGCAGTCAGTCAGGTTAATAACGCTCTACAAATGAATCTTGATATTTAATCATCCTGGTCTGATGACAATGTAGACCTAAAATTGCGTGTCTACTTTTTGTACTTTTCTTTCCCAAAAGAACGATGGGTATTCGGATAGTCACGTAACTCAGGTATTTAGTAACACCACACGTTAGTGGATGATATTCCACAACAACAAGCGCAGACTGGGCATCCCCACGCTACGTGGTTCAGATATCTTGACGACGACTGTCTACATTACACAGATTCCCATTGGTTCTCATCACTGCATGAATACTCATGGATTCTTATGAATTCATAAAGTCAATCAACACAATATTACCTTTCACAGTAAACAGTTTTTATAACACACGGTTAGGTTGTCCAGGTAGCGTTTTTGATAATAAGTGACGTCACATTGTAAAGGATGGCCACTCTTATTGACCAGTATTTATACATACTGGAGCCCTTCGACACTTACTAACATTTAAACTTTGTCATTGTATATACTGTGTTGTTAATGAACTATATCTGTAAAATGAATCAAGTATAAGACATGATGGTGTCATTCTGGATATAAACGTTACCACCTGGAAACGTAATTGTCCTGATAGATATTTGCATATATTTGTTATGTCTACGATAGAAGAATGAGTAGGTAAAGAGTAGAAACTTGATATTTAGAAATTGAGCATGCAAAAATCGCGCCCAGGACCAATAACTGCTCCAGACAGACGGTAAAATTCAAGAGAAGAATACCAAAGAAGTCTATTGATGACAAGGAAAGAATATGAAAGATCTTCAATACCGGTCTAATATCCAACTCGTTGACATGGTACCTATGACCAATTTGCCACGCTAAATATACCCTTTAATCTGCCAATATCAACTGTTACTGCATATATAAAGTACTAACAATCTATGTAACATTATCTAATCTATGAAGACAACTATTGTTAGATCCTTCAGAATATAGTATAATAGGATCAATTACCCCTCAGTATATTGTTAAATAAGGTCAATTATCCTTCAGTTAATAGAAAAGAAAAATCAACTGTCCTTGAATAAATAGTAAAGTTGGGTCAATTGTATTTCAGTGCATAGCTAAGTACGATCAATTGTCTTTCTGTACAAAGTAAAATTAGATCAATTTTCCTCCATTACGTAGCTAATAAGATCAATTGTTTTTTTTGTATATAGTGAAGTTAAATCGACTGTCTTCCTGTATATTGTATAGTTATATCAATTGTCCTTTCGTAAATGGTAAAGTAAGATCAATTGTCCTTCAGTACATGGTTAAGTACGATCAATTGTCCTTCAGTACATAATTAATACGATCAATTGTCCTTCATCACATGGTAAAATAAGAACAATTGTCCTTCAGTACATGGTAAAGTACGATCAATTGTTCTTCAGAGTATGGCAAAGTAAGATCAATTGTCCTTCAGTACATGGTAAAGTAAGATCAATTGTCCTTCAGTACATGGTAAAGTAAGTTCAATTGTCCTTTAGAGTATGGCAAAGTAAGATCAATTGTCCTTCAGTACATGGTAAAGTAAGATCAGTTATCGTTCAGTACATAGAAAATAAGATCAATTGTCCCTCAGTACATTGCAAAGTAAAATCAATTGTTCTTCAGTACATCGTTAATAAGATTAATTGTCCTTCAGTACATGGCGAAGTAAGATCAATAGTCATTCAGTACATGGTAACGTACGATAAATTGTCCTTCAGTACATGGTAAATTAAGATCTATTGTCTTTCAGTACATAGTTAATAAGATCAATTGTCCTTCAGTATATAGTTAAGAAAGATCAATTCCCCTTCAGTACATAGTTAGTAAGATCAATTCTCCTTCAGTATATAGTTTGTTAGATCAATTGTCCTTCAGTACATAGTTTAGTAAGATCAATTGTCCTTCACTACATAGTTAAGTAAGATATATTGTCTTTCAGTACAAAGTTAAGTAAGATCAATTATCCTCCAGTATATAGTATAGTGCGATTTATTGTTGTATCTACGTAAACATTAACTATAACATACACCATTATTTAGGGATAGTCTGTTTGTAGCCGTTTGTCAGGTTACATACCTGTGACTGTATTTTGATTGGTTCCGGGTATTCCACGTGCATGGCACGCGTTCCTCTTATGTCCCTATCTTGCGTTTTCGATAGGTTTACAACATCTCGGTTATGAGGAATATTGACTTGCTCATACTTTCTGTCATGCTGGTCGTCGTCTATCTCTTCACGATAGGTGTAACCGTCAGGGTCGACTCGATATTTAACATGTCGCTGGAAATAAAAAAATAGCATATTATGATGTATTTATTGAAATCAGTAAAACAAACTGTAACTTTTGTATGGACTCAAATGGTCTCACCACAGTT
Organism: Crassadoma gigantea; assembly: GCA_032360845.1. NCBI lineage: Eukaryota > Metazoa > Mollusca > Bivalvia > Pectinida > Pectinidae > Crassadoma > Crassadoma gigantea. Next base: position 4,440 of record JAULCA010271139.1, read on the forward strand.
GGGTGTATAACGGTCTATGCATGAACCTTATTTCATCTGATGATTAACTGATAATTTCATGGAGAGAGTACAGTATTTATTTCTTGTATCCGTCTTCTTAAACTGAATAATGTCTGCTCGGAATCACGTTACCCTAGCAAGGACAACCGTGAAGGTCTTTCTAAAGTTCAACACGAGAAATCGGTGAATACCTCACCAATGATCTAACTGATTCTCATGTACAAAAACTCCATTAAACACAACAGAACATATAGTCGTCAATGATAACGGATAGTTAACATTCCAGTTCTTAATGTTGATTGACATCACAGTGTACATTTAAACTCTTTCATTGTAGACAAGACGTACTAATTAGAAGGTGTTTCTGTAAGAATATAATAACATAAGAAGGTTGTCATTCCTCAAAAGAATTATGGACTTATGTTCCATATTTAGCGTGAAAAGTGTCACATTGACTACTAGTTGGTGGTGGGGGGTGTGGGTGTAGCTTTAATCATATAAAAACCATTATCACACTAAAACTAAAGAAAATATAATTTCTTTATATTCCTGCATCTCATTCCAACATCTTATTTTCACTAGACCTTTCATCAACTCCAACTCTGAAAAAACATACGGCTTATACGGTATAACATACAGTTCTAAAACATTCAAGTGTGTGGTTTAAATAAGGTACAGCAGCAAAAAACCTTCCACAGAGACGAGGAGCGAGGGTTCTCTTCAGTATACCAACCACTACTGTTGTCATATCACATCTTTTAATCCAAACACACACACGACCAGGTGTTTCAGTCTAAATACACTCAGATACAGATACCTCACCCTGATACTGTTAAATCTTAATGGATATTTTACCCACTCCCGTATCTGTTCTTAAACTCTGTATTCTTTTCTTTCACTTTCGTTCGTAATGCTTAATATATAATTTTTGTCGGTTTAGTTACTTTAATTGACGTTTCCTAACTTTTGAATCATTCCTGAAAATAAAGCGATGAATTCTATTACAGGTATACACTTACCTTTTCCGGGTAAGTCGGGGATTCTCGGTGGTCATCCATTCCTTTTTGATAAGGACGAAACCCTGACTGAAAGAAAGAACATTGAAAATAGAAGTACTACATAGAGTTTTCAACGGAGACATCACCAGTTATTATATAACACATCTACACGACATAATATCGAATATATGGCGTTATATGTCTTCTGACAAATCCATTAACAATTCATCTACAGTAATCCAACTATGATATGCTCTAGAGAGCATATCTACATTAAACTATTAAAGGCATTGCAGAGCAATTAACATAACGACTGTAGGAATTGAGAAATATTAATACTTTTGTGATAGAATGATAATCCTCGCTTTATCCAGAAACAAATTAAATAAAAAAGGTAAATATTAGACTCATTTACCTAAGGATAAACGTTTCATTTCAACACTTATGGGACGTAAAATCTCTATTGCAGACACTTTCCAGTTTCAATAACAATATAAACTCCCTTGCGCAAGGTAATAGGTGTGCTATCTGATCACACACACCAGAAGACAGTCGTAGGCGACATTTACGTCAATAGCTACGTGTAATACGAGCGGATGTTATCAGACACCTGATGGTTACCTTGGGTTGCCTAACAAGTCTACTTAGAAAATAAAATTATAACATTTTATAGGTTTAGAAATAACGTGAACTTTGAATTTAGGACGACTTGTAACCTGATTATCGTATCATATTTTTCAAAAATATCCCATTAACTTTAAATCTGATAATCTAAAACAGTTTAAGTAATATTTTTACCCTTTGAAATCCCATCATTCTTGTGTTAGTTTTATTAAAAAGGACGTGTTCGATTTATCACTTTTACCAGTAAGTTAGGTGATCATAGGTGAAAGGTCTCGGAATGTTTTTGAATATGTGTCCTTTTTTATTTCGACTGCCCTAACATAATGAATTAAATTAAATTGATATTTCATAATTTGTAAACAATTGTTTCTAGCTATTTAAGATTCTAGTGGAGCCACCAGTAAGTGTCAACCCACGCACCATCCTTTCTTATCAAGATCTAAAATGGAAAACCGGATATTTCAATTTAAATCGCTTATAATGGTTGCGTATATGGATTTGATTTATGTGATTATACACGCTATATGTCATTTCGCTCCGTTATGCCTCTGTTGATGTTATAAAGATTCATGTTTTGTTCTATTTTTTTTGCAGTCCTTTTCTCATGTTTTAATCGTTTTACAAGCTTCGCATTTTGTCAGTGTTTAGCTATTTAAGCGAAATATTTATAAACGCACAATGTTTAGAATATAGAGATGTTTAAAAATCATTCCTTACAAAAAATTATATTTTGTCAAAACCTGTTTAACTAAATCGTACCCTATGAAACATGAATCGGCTCAGTGCATCTGGAAAGATATATAGGATTAGTAAAAGCTATCAATAATGCTTCCGATGTATCCTACCTTGCAAAATATAAAGTCTGTATTTACAACTGCGTATATGCAGAGCACCCGAGGTACTGTATCATCCGCGTATGTAGAGGTTTCCCACGATTCTACTTTATATTTTCTCTTTTTAGTAAATACACCACATCATTAAACTTTTCAACACCCTGATTATCTCCATGTATATAATTATCACAGTATAATCACCAGTGCCTGTGTGGATAAAACGTAACCCGAATACTCACAACACAATCTACATACCAAGTTATTATGTTTTATCCCGGTGTACTTCTCCATATCAGATTCAAGGTTTCTTTAAAACTACTGTTTCATATCATTATAGTGTTAATTTGAAGACTGTTAATCTGATTTGTTTCTATTTCAAGGAAGCCCACACAATATTATATCTTTTCTATCCTTGCTGTTTACATTTCTGACCATATACAATTTTGATTTAAAGTACAACCTACATATGAATGTCAGACCAACATTTCCCATATTCAACAGATAAACATATCACGAATAATTGACAACAGTATACAAAACTGTAATCTCCATAAATCCTCGTGAGAAATTAATCTTGAATTTGATAGATATGTTTTTCAATAAACTATCTGTAGACTTACCTTGCCGAACGCATTTCTTCCTGCCATGTTGTTGTACACCCTATGTTGTCTTAAACTTCCTGCTGTAGATTCGCCACAAATAAAAAACTGATTTAAATGTAAAGGCAATCAGGTTACACCGCTTTACCTGTGTTTACCACTATCGTCACGGTCTGTAAACCCTCAACACACACAGTCTGTCGGGTCGTAATAGCTGAATATTTTAAGCAACATATTAAACAATCTCTTTGATAACGTAAAATGTCAGTAGATCTAGATGTAAGTGCTAATATGCTCAGTAAATTAATATTCAAATATGAGTATATTACTCAGGTACGATCAGTGAGGAACTACCACAGTATGATTCATAAATTACAAAGCTTAGAAAAGAAATAACCAGACATCAATCCTTGAAAAAAATCTTCTTCATACTGATTTTTTTGATTTTTTTAATATTTACTATTTTTACATAACTATTTGATCGATTTTATCCAATTTCACTGAATGGAACGAGCTATGTTTGTCTCTTGGCATTACTTAATATGAATGAATATATAGATGATCTAACACGAATGTTAGATTCTATTTATTACATGATTCGAGAAACATCCCTACATACATATATATGTGTTGTCGATATAACGACGACTGACAAAATGGCGCATTACATCACATTTGGAGCTGGCTGTGCCACAAAAATAGTTCCTGACAACCCTCTCCAAGAGAACCTTTTAAATGAACAAACAATCATATACGTTTCTTTTCTTTAACCGATGTTTTAATAATCATCAACACAACATAAATAATAATTTCTTTATACTAAAACAAGTCAATAGGCCTAGCGTTTACGACTACAATAGTGACGTCACCTATTTTGACCCAACGGCGCGTGCACTGTCAAGAAAAATGTCATCACATTACAAATCGAAGTCGGCAGTTTTTTACTGGGGCTGGGTGTCATTGTCACTTCCAATAACACCGGCGCGTTTCTTGGGAAGGAGTCCTTGGTGAATGTGCACCTCAATGTTTCCGCCTGTTGCTGATACAAACAATACGCCGTGGAGTCCACCATGAACTCGAAACACCGACAAAGTTGACCGGTTACACGTGGTCACCAATGATTGTGTGTGTGACAGAGAAGTTGAAGTGCAGCTGTTTGTGTGAAGTATTCGAGGGATTGCCTTGTGTTGATTCGTGTTGATATGAGAATAACGTTAGTTGCTGATTGATGGAATATTTTGTTGGCCAGAAAGGTGGGGTTCTTGCCTATATTAAAATTCCCATAGAACCTGCCCACGCACGGTTTTTAATGACACTTCACAAGGACTTTAATCATACAATGGTTGAACAGAAAAACTAAGTTTTATTTGAAATCAAGCAAAAAGAAAATCCCCACAGGGCCTGACATGCATTGCGTCAAATGAATGCATGTTACGTCCTTACGAAGCTCGATAAAATTTCTCTTACTTTATTTTATTCCATGAAAAATGCTTATATTGATTGCAGTTAAAATGATACCCTTGTGTTGATTCGTGTTGATGTGAGAATAACGTTAGTTGATGGATGGAATATTTCGATGGCCAGAAAGGCGGGGTTCTTGCCTATATTAAAATTCCCATAGACCCTGCCCACGCACGGTTTTTCATGAAACTTCACAAGTACTTTAAACATACCATGGCTGAACAGAAACCATAAGTTTTATTTGAAATCATGCAAAAAGAAAATCCCCACAGGGCCTGACATGCATTGCGTCAAATGAATGCATGTTACGTCCTTTGGAAGCTCCATAACATTTCTCTTACTTTATTTTATTCCATGAAAAATGCTTATATTGATTGCAGTTAAAATGATACCAAATTTGAGTAAGTCCGTAAGATAGTTTAGTTTACAGTGAAAAAAAAACTGACCATGTTCATCATTTTTCTGTTGAAATTGCTAATTGTTTTTCCATAGTGTAAAATCTCTGCAACACAAGCTTGAATTTATCTAAACCTAGGTCACATATACACATTTACGAACCAAAGTGTTCTACTGTAATTGTATGCATAACTTGAATAATTTACCATGAAGTTGTAAAAACGAATGTCAGGTAGTTTGAATGCATGTCGGATTTCAAGAATGGGGGTGGGGGAGGGAATTTTAGGGCAAATACAGATTTTGTTATACTACATTAATTTGCCTACTGCTTGTTATTTGTTTTGTATTTTGGCAAAAAAACAATCAGTGTTTGGTTTATTTCCATACTTCTGTATCAATCACCCATCGTTACTTAGCTAAATGGGGGTGGGGGTATATAAATGGTCAGCGCACTAGCTAGACACACACCAAAGACCTTCAAATACTAATACTAGCTGGACTCTCTACCACTCTACAAACTGGGCTATCGCAGACGATAGGATCTATTAAATCTGCAACATACTACTGAATCCAGACATCATATTTTGTTTGTGATTTATGTGTATAATGAATCAACAAGCAATTTAAATGATGCACCCAAACCAAAGAAAGTAAATTGTTCTGCTTTATACCCTGCTACTTGCTTAACAAGTTCCGGATATACTGTATACAGATTTTAAACTTAAAAGAATTATAAAGTAGTATAGGATAAGAGACTAGCATAAGACAATGTTAATAACTTAGTGAAGATGAACTGAGAGTGTAGTCATAGGACAATAAGAAATTAAAAGAAAAAAACAAGATAGGCCAGTTGGATGGATAGCTTGCAAGGCAGCAAGACAGCATATGGGTGTTCTGAGCAAAGTGTGATGTAATGTCTTCAGTCAACGAGATTTTTGTATATACTGAAGTGATAGCCATGGACAAATACTGTGGTATGTCATAAAAAGATTTAATTACCTGCGTTCATCATCATCATCATCATCATCATGTTGATGGTGGTCATACATCGATGTTGGTAATAATGTTGACGAAACATTGTAGAAGATGCTGCTATGTTATTGATAATGATGTCAGATGATAGTATATGATGATAACAACCACAAATTGTAGACGATGCTAATCTTATTGATGCTGATGTAAGATGATAGTATATGTTGATGTATTGAATGTGTAGATGACGATACTGGTGTAGTATGATAATGATGATATGTTATAAATTGTGATGGTTTGATGCACTGCTGTTGATTGTAATGATGACTATGCTGCAAGACCTTGGTGTATGACGATGATGTAATGGTTAGTGGACTTGTATGTACTGGCCCGTAGACATGCAAGTAATGTTCAGTAGACTTGTATGTACTGGTCAGTGGACATGTAATGGTAAGTAGACATGCAATGGTCATTAGACTTGTAATAGTCAGTAGACATGTATATTATGGTCGTAGACAAGCATATTATGATCAGTAAACTTGCATGAAATGGTTAAAGGGACGTATATAATGGTCAGTAGACTTATACTGGGGTATATATAACATGGCACCAAAAGGGGGCTTGTCCTCTAGGTCCATTTTCAATCGGGGTGTGCATATAAGATAGACTGGTAGACTATGTTCCCGGTTCTCAATTTAAGTAAAAAATTTCAGTAATGTTAACAATACCCTTAATCTAATTTTAAGGCTAACGAAGATGAGACCTCTAAGAAAACCTATACAAAATAGACTTTGAATGTTCAACTGTGATTATTTTGGTCGATATTTTTAATGAAGTGTGTTCATGTTAAGCCATTTATATATTACTGACTTAAAACATATAAAAACATATTAATGGAATGTTCAGTGTCTCCACAATCATATTTTGAAACATCTATCAAAAACAATCCTGATTGTTGTACCTATCAAATATTGGGGGCCCCCTAATGTTCAGGGAAAATACTAATACATGCCCTTTCTGCCTTTTCTTTACAAACTTTTAAAACATTATTTCTGTTTCTGAAGTTATTTCACCTGCGCATTAAAATAGCAAACTTTGAATTAAATCCATGCGTGGGCAGATTAAGAACCCCACCTTTGCATAATCTAGTAGGCGGAGATGTTGCTGTCATTCAGTTTTTGCACAAGATATTTTCTGGCACTGTGATTCGACAAGTGTTTGCCCGTGTTGCTACTGGCTCCTTTCGTGGCACGCTGCATCCTGGAATTTAGTTTGTTGATGCCAACAGGTTGGCGTTTGAACCACACATCACAACTCGCAGGTGAGCTTTTGTTGTACACGCGATGTAGAATGGGTCTGTTGGGTGACAATAGGACGAAGGTCTCCTTTTCGCCTAGCATTTGTAAATATTCACGAATCACGGGGCACCCGTCAAGATTTCCAGCGTTTGTCCACAGTTTTGACAGTACGGACGTTGCGGGCATTCTCACCAGTCCTTGTTTTTGTTTGTCTCTCTGTAAACTCTAAATATTCGAGTTTGTCGAGTATGACGATGACCCCAATGCACAGTGTTAATAAACATAGTGTCTGCAAAATAGCATCAGGGGTATGTAAACCGACTTGCACACTTGTCTACAGAACGTTGATTTCATCAACACTGATAGGATCACTGCGATTAGCTAAATTCCCTTTCCCTTCTCGTTTCAGCTGTTTTTGTTTACTTTTCAACACCACCTCTCTCACCTGCTCGTTATAACTGCATGCCCGAAATTATATCGGCGCAGCTGAAGGTCAAAACTGGACATCATACCTCGGATATTGTTTGGTTCATATTCGGAACGGTCCACTTTCCGGACGCTTATAAAAATCAGGAAAGCAACGGGAATAGTTTTGGAGGAAGATGTTTTATCTGTATGCTTCAGGATTCTTTCATTTCTGGAGTTTTGAAAAAACAGTTAATATCTTCAGGTCTGCTGCAGTTTTGATCAGAGTGTTCTTGTTTGATTGTTCTACAATAAATGTGCCAATGTCCGTTTGCTGGACAGAAACAAACCGCCGTGTTTGATGTGTTTCATTTGATGTCGTCTGCTGTAGGGGCTGGGGTGGGTGGTTGTACCATTGTCTGGGGTCTAAACTCTAACCGATCACGCGATAAATGAAACTCTGCATCAGTTCCATGTACCAAACCCAATCAATACAATATCTTTCACAGTGCTTCTGCCTCTGCCATCAATGCATACAGTATATCCGGTAACTAGTCAGCCATTTTGTTTACAGATATGAAAATTGTAATTAGACCTGATTCCCACGGTGACAGGAATCATTTGCATGTTTATTGTACGTGTGCTTTATCGTTTTAATTGAACGGAAATATTGCACGGAAATATTCTGTACTATATAATAAAGGGCTTTAAAATTCTATATTTCATTTCGATACAGGCAACAGTTTTGACGGTGCATGATATCATTGTAAACTAAGAAATGCAGATTTTCTTGCGTTTGCTTTTGTTTCAGTGATAAGTTTATATTTGAATTGTAAATTATCAGAATAAGCAATTTTTCGTGTGCAGTAGGGAAAATGGTAGGTTTAGCATAAATTAGGATAATTTGTATGCTGTCTGTCTATATATTTTCGCAAATCTAAAAAGTATACTGCAGATATTTTAGAAGCAATGCTGTATGCATTATTGTATATTACTTTGACTGCTTTTATCCAACTTAAGTGTGACTAGAACTGGAATAAGTATTCAAATACATCTTCAAATCCTTAATAGCGTTATCGTTTTTGATAATAGAATATGTTGAAACATTTTGTTTTAGTTTCGATAAATATGGACATTGGAAAAGTCATTTTATAATTCAATTC
>JAULCA010271250.1:2600-13187 GCA_032360845.1 Crassadoma gigantea
TTATTTAGGGTTTGTGTATTTAGACTGAGCTGCTTTATGTATTGACTTATTTAGGGTTTGTGTATTTAGACTGAGCTGTTTTATGTATTGACTTATTTAGGGTTTGTGTATTTAGACTGAGCTGCTTTATGTATTGACTTATTTAGGGTTTGTGTATTTAGACTGAGCTATAAAGCAGCTCAGTCTAAATACACAATATTATATATATAATATTGACTTATTTAGGGTTTAATGATATCATCTCCTGATTTCAGAGTATCCTGGCTTTGAACCCGAGAGTCCTTCACAGCGCTAGTTTAGTGCCCAGTGCAGCCACCAAGAGGAACAGGAAACACTGGAAAAGGAACCAGGACAAAGGATGTTCGGTAAAGATTACTCTGTGGTTTCTTGGTGATGGCAAATCTGATCTGTAAATACTTGAGGGAACTGCCTTGATGTGCTCTTATTGTGATTGTTTAACTCTAATACCCCTAAGTAACTTTAATAGACTCTACCATACATTTATCGGTGAGTCCATGATAGTCTAGAGTGGTGAAAGGGTTAATGAATGTGGGCCCCATAAATGTTCTTACTGAGGGAGACCTGTACTACCAACACCAGAACTGTTACAGTATTGATTGATTGATTGATTGATTGATGGGTTTATACCGCCTACATGACTCACTCACTCACTCACATAAGTCAGTGTTCTGTCGGCGGGAGGGAAGTTGCCTTCCCTCGGGGGTGGGGAGGAGTCATCCGTGCTGTTATCCTATGTTACAGTATGTGAGAAAACCCCATATATATCACATAGCACAGGCATAGTGTATCGTATCAGAATGTTTTATTACCAATAGTGTGACTACTTTAGTAGACTCAACCATACATTTATCTGTGAGTCCATTATGGTCTACAGAGGTGAAAAGGTTGAGATAAATACATACAGTTATCATTAATATATTCAACATTGTATAAAACATCTGATGGGTGTTTTAACTTTGCAAATGACTACACATTATAACAGATATCAATAACCATAAAACAGGTTACCAGGTACTACTAGTGGTGGCAATCAGTGGAAATTTCATAATCGATGGTTGGGTTGACATAAATCTTAAATATGTTTGATCCATATTTTATATATGATTAAGTATGCATACTTGCCAACATTTTGAAATTACGGTGGGGTTATCAGAATAAAGCATAAATGATATGTGGGTATGTGCACCCATGGGAAAAATAACACCTTAAAATAGCATCCTTTAGCTGTTCTTTCAGTTGAAATCATCAGATCTTAAAAAATAGGAACAGGTACGCAAATTAACTGGTTGAAAATGCACAATTATAGGGTTCAAAATTGGGATTCCTTCCTAAATAGGGAGAGTTAGCAAGTAAAAATTCTGTATTGCAATATATTGTGATACATTTTAGGAATATTGTGACAACCCAACATATAGTACAGAATTTATCAATCTTTAGTGTTGAGGATGGTGAAGTCGACATATTTCGTTTAACGTTACATGTAGAATGAAGCTCTGCATGCAGTCATCATAACTGTTTTTCTAAGGTTGAGACTTTCCTGTGATTCAAGATTTGTATAGTTGTGAAAGGGAGATACCTAGAAATGCCCTCTGCACAAGTAAAAAATGGAGATATTGTCTATATGCTTGTTAAAAATTACCAATAAAAAGGGAGATTTATGTGTTAAACATTACCTGTAAAAAGGGAGATATATGTGTAACACATTACCTATAAAAAGGAAGATATATGTGTAAAACATTACCTGTAAAAAGGGAGATATATGTGTAAAACATTACCTATAAAAAGGGAGATATATGTGTAAAACATTACCTGTAAAAAGGGAGATATATGTGTAAAACATTACCTATAAAAAGGGAGTATATGTGTAAAACATAACCTGTAAAAAGGGAGATATATGTGTAAAACATTACCTATAAAAAGGGAGTATATGTGTAAAACATTACCTGTAAAAAGGGAGATATATGTGTAACACATTACCTTTAAAAAGGGAGATATATGTGTAAAACATTACCTATAAAAAGGGAGATATATGTGTAACACATTACCTATAAAAAGGCAGATATACATGTTAAACATTACCCATTTGAAAACCTTCTTCTTCAGTTTGATTGGAGGGATTTAAACCAAATTTTGTTTAGAGCATCCTTAACCAAAAAGACTCAATTTTGCATATTCAAAGGGTTTGGCTCCCCTTGGGTCTGTGGGGCAGGGCTCAATGGGGGAAGTTGGGGTAACTATTGGAAATCCACATACTTAATGGGGGCAGAAAGAAGGGACCTAATGAAGGACTTTTGATTCTGAGAGACAGAACCAATATTTGGAAATACATGTAGTTGCAGAATTATATTTAGCCCGAGTTTCCTCTGGCCCTCACACCAGACTCAGACATTTTGACAGATAGATGTCTGGTGTGGCCAGAGGAAAATCGGGCTAAATTATATTTAATGAGATTATTTTCCCATGGTTGCTTAATTTTCCAGGTGAGCAATATATAGGCCATCTGGGCCTTTTGTTATTCTTTGACACTAAACATGTATTGTATATTACTGAATAACCTTCAATATTAATTGATTTACTAGTTTTTTTATCCTTTTCCAAGGTGTTTAAATTGGTTTTTATTTGACCCCAATTATTAGAAATATATTGTACTCTATATTTATGTCTTATGTTCAAGTGATCATGTAGCCAACCCAGTTAGTGATTTGGCTAGTTTTATAGCTGAATACAGGCTGTTTCCCCTAGCTTAAAAGTATTGCCTTACTTTCCGAAGAAAAAGTCAGGAATATTTTCCCAAAATCCTTAAAGATAATGCTCTATTTTTCCATGTAGGAGCAGGCTGATGTAAAATATAGGTTGAACAATCATCACCACAATATCCCTGTAACATATTGCACAAATTCATCAAAAATTGATGGAAACAGCCTTTTTACAAATCTAGCTTGGATGTAGTAAAAATTTAATCATTTAAATTTCGTTTTCAGTCTTGTGAGCCCAAAGAGAAGAATTTTTCTGATATCAAACACACAACCCTGAGTGAACGCGGGGCTCTTAGAGAAGCAGCAAGGTATGACGGAGATTTGCTGGTCACAGGAGTTGCAGGACTGTCTCAGCCTGTCTGAGTTGCACAAGTCCTTTGTATCAGTTGGTCTGTGTTTCAAAAGTGCTTTTCTCAGTCTATTTCTTGGCTCAAGCACTCAGACTGGTTACACATTGCAAGTCCTAAAGCCAGCTTCTCTTTATGCTTATTTATAGAATTATCTCAACCTCTGGCTAATACTTTTAGTATAGTCATTCAGTCCCCTGTGTCAACCCCTGGCAACTTAGTTCGGTATCTTGGCCTGATGTATATATACATGCCATATTGAACATTTTGGTGTGAGACTCATGAAAATTGCTTCAAAAAAGAACTCACAGCATGAGACACATTTTTCATGAATTTTAATTGTTTTCACGAAAAGAAACAAAATTTGGTCAATCTTAATGAATAAACAATAGCAACATGGATTCAGGGTGTTCTCTAAGTGCCAACATATTTAGCAACAATAGGTAGCTATATAGGTGGTGTTTTATGAAACAATGGCAAGTTAGTAGGTATACTGTTTCATATAAAGGTTGTATTTCCACCTAAATTTTCACCTGAGATTTACCTGTGTTTTATACTACACACTTTCTTAGATAACGTTTGCTTCAAAATTTTTGGTCAAATCATAAAATGTAACATTTTCAAAACACTGAAAAGTATCTCCGTATATTTTGGGAAACAAAATAATAAGAATAAAGATAACGTTTAAAGTAGCAGTGAATTATTCCTTCATCTGTGATAAATATATAGTCCCTAACCATTCCTTTATTATCTGATGTTGCTTTCAAAGTTATGATTAAAAGTAATAAAACTATTCCTTTTCAAAAACTAAATGAATGATGCATGAAGAACTTGTCTAGCACAAATGAGTGATTTTTTTTAACGTTAAAAGCTTGAAAATTAATTTATAAAATGCCGAAAATAAAAGAAAATGGAAACTGAAAATGTGAAAAAGGCACACTTAAAGTTAAAGAAAACATCTCAAATGAAATGAAACTATAATAAAAGAAAAAATCTTAAATCAAAGACAGTGAAAAGCTACTGGTTCCATAAAAATATTCTGATCTCATTCAAGATGGAGGAGGTTGAACAGGCATCTGTACAGATAAGTCCCCAGTCCAAATACATTCATACAAATTTATTAATCCCTTTTCTTTCAGTAATTTTTGCATTGTCTGTATTATTGTGTTTAAATTTAACTTAAATATTTATTTATTTGATATGATTAATACTTTAAAGTCCAAGATCTGTCACTAGTGTTCGCTTTTGACTAGCTCTGTTGATACATTTTTACTTGCTCTTTTTTGCATAATGACTGGACTGCCAGATATATCATACATACATGTTTTACAATAATCTGCATACTGTGACGTTTTTACATTTTTGTTTTATTTAGATCTGACATGATGTAATATTATCAAGATATTGCAAAGGGTGGGGCAGATATAACTCTCCTATGGGCATCATTCTCATAGCTACATGTACATTCCTTAAGTGCATCTTCGCTAGCCAATTACAACCACTTATCGGTAGTGGAGTGTATAGGAAGCGAACACTTGGCTAGCAAAGATGTTTTAGTAGGTAAATTTCTTAACTAGAAATTATCTTACATTTGTATGCATAGTAAAGCATTACGAATGGGAAATGTCTTGAACTGGATTTCCCTTCATTGCCAGTTTTCATCTGAAAATCGTGGTTTATTAAAATGATTATAATCCATGCATTTACCCATTATACATATTTCAATTTTCAAGAAGCTTTTAAACTCCAAAAAAAGCTTTTCTTCATTTCAAAATTCCTTTCTGATTTCATATTCCTGTTTATTCAAGTAAACAATAATACCATATTTGTTAAAAATACATATTGATAATGGATTATTTTATCGCTTTTACATCTTGAAGGTACTATTACATTTAATTTACTGTGCATTATAATTAAGTTATTTATCTGAGAGATCAGTTCAATAAATATTATCTCAAATTCTGTATGGATCAGCTTGTTAATATTTTCAAAAATATAAAACTTAACAAAGTTAAAAAGTAAAAAAAAGGATATGTTTTTTTATGTTAACATATGTGCGAGAGTGGTTGGGCCGGTCCCTACCGACGTATCACCCATCCCAGGGCCAAACAATTTCAAGTGACCCCGGATGTATAATGTATAGATGAATAACTAGATGCATAATGTGTGTGATATATAAAGTCCATACACACATGGTAAAATAGGCTTTTACCAATATAAGCATAGAGTACACTTTGTATAGAGCCCAAATTAACACTGACCTTGGTCACTGAGATAAGTCACATGCTATATAGCTAGCCACTTAAATAACAGGCCAGTCCAATTAGAAACATAGGTGTGAAAATTCTGAATGGCCCCTGGCCAGGCGATTTTGCATGGGGGGGGGGCATGGCTTGGTGACTTGCTCACCGATGTGTAAATCAGTGATCCCCCATTCGGTTGGGGAGGGGGGCTAGTTGCTTATTTATATGTGATGGCAATGCGCAGTACTAGTTGATATAAACATTAAACAGCAACATAAGAGCTGTTAATTCATTACAATTGAAAACATGGTTAGTCCCGTTTAACCAGACTCTTGTTGTCTGCACAAGCTACACCAAACGAATGGAGCATCTGGTCAAACCCAGTGCTATTGTTTTGTTAAGTTATAATGAGGCTTAGCAGAATTCCGGTAGTTGATTTCATTGGTCAAAGGTTGACACACCCTTTTCAACTTTTGTTGAAGTCAGAATTTAAGTTGCACACGATTACATTGAATATTTTAATTCATGAAAAAAATTGCCTGAAGTATCTGTGTTTTCACTGTTATTGAGAAAAATGCAAGAAAATGCTAAAAAATTATTTCATGATTTTCATTGGATATTTTTTCAATAATTCATGAAGCTAACAAGGCTATTGATACAAGTCAAGCCAGATTACCTGATGTAGAACCTGTAGGTATTTTGAATGGTGTACAGGTAAAATCTCACTTGCTTTGTATGTTTTTTTTTTCTAACCTCAGTCAGCTCCTTGGCTTTGTGCTCAGTTATGATTTATTTAGGAGATTAGACACATTTTCTGACATTGTTCTTGATAGTAGAGAATACTAGGGTACTTTAGGAATGTGTGTACAATGTATAGAAAAGTTTTTTTTTTCATTAATTTAAATATTCATTAAAATGTTTTAATAGCTTTAATATAACGTCTGGGAACGAAAGTAAAAACACTGCCCTCTGGTGACGGTAATTTCAAAGTACTCATGTATTTGACCAGACTCTTAAATTACAAGAGATCAAGCATCTGGTTGAACGAGACTAAAACATAGTTCACTAAACGGAAATGTAGGCGGTGACTACATAAAATCAAAATCGGATGCTGACATCGAACCCGGAATTTCTTTTCTTGCCATTAAGATGGGATCGAGTATTGATGAAAATAACATAAACACAAGAAAACAAGTTTCTTCACAATTTGATATATAAAAATAGTGGAGGTAGTAGTTATTGGTTTCCGTTTTTTTTGAGATACAATTATGTGTATTTTTTCTAACCTGGGTAACAAGGACATCCCTCTATAAGTTTTACTTATCTTTATAATTCATTTATTTTGCCTTTACATAGTTCACGTAGGTGTAGACGCCAATGGTAAGCCTTATAGCTTCTTACGGCGTGTTTTAATATAGTTAAAACTTTGATTGTATTTACATTTCCAATGCGCTTGAATGAAAGGTAATATCAGGTGAGCAGATAACACTTAGTATTGTGATATATTTACTTGTAAGTGTTGATAGTTTTATCTGGACCATGTCTATATATATGTCGCATGTAAACCTCCTTAAAATTCTTTAAAATATCAATAAATTTTCAATTTTGGTTCTAACAAAGTAATTAAAAGCTTCAGAATAACAAAACTGATTGAATACTATGTTATAATGCAGTATAATTTATGTTTTAAAATGTCTCACAAATTTCCCAACAATTTAGAAAAAAAATCTCACTATTTTTGACCAAATCTCACTTATTACTTATCTCACAATTTTGCGACGGAAAGTTATGGAATGTATATGGCCTATCTGTGGCTTCAGTATATTTCAGGCTCTCACTGGTCACTTAATCCTATATTTCAGCCTCTCGCTGGTCACTTAATCCTATATTTCAGACTCTCTCTTGCCACTTAATCCTTAAACTTTAAGCCCCTTTTTTGTTGCCACTTAATCCTATATTTCCGCCTTTCCCTGGCCACTTAATCCTTTATTTCAGCCTCTCTCTGGCCGCCACTTAATCCTATATTTCAGCCTCTCTCTGGCAACTTAATCCTATATTTCAGCCTATCTCTGGCAACTTAATCCTATATTTAAGCCTGTCTCTGGCAACTTAATCCTATATTTAAGCCTTTCTCTGGTCGCTACTTAATCCTATATGTAAGCCTCTCTGTGGCTGCACTTAATCCTATATTTCAGCCTCTTTCTTGCCACTTAATCCTATATTTAAGCCTCTCTCTCTGGCCGCCACTTAATCCTATATTTCAGCCTCTCGTTGGCCTCTGAATTCTATATTTAAGCCTTTTTCTGGCCACCAGTTAAACCTATATTTCAGCCTTTTTGTGGCCGCCACTTAATCCAATATTTCAGCCTCTCTCTGAAACCAAGTTTTAAATCTGAGCTATTTTCATGTCATATTTCGATTTCTGTCTGGTCACAGAGTCCAATAAGCATGTTTAGCCCCTATCCCTTTGGGTAGCAGTGTACAGTAGAAATGGCCTGTTCCTAAAAATATTTTAAGGGTATGTCTCATATAAACATGAATAGTGGATTCATCTTGCACAATACACCTACATATATATTATGTATTTATAAATTACATTTTCAATACATTTATTTTAGAAGAATTTTTTTTTTTCAGATTCTGTTTTCACCAGATTTGGGACTTGTGAAAACCATGGTTACCACATCAAAAAACACCAAAATATGCAAAAAAAATATGCTTTTTAACCAAAAATTTGACCAACGCAAGTAGTAATTTTTTTCTTTAAACCTGTCTGAAGTTAAATATCACCTATTCGGTAACAGAAATACTCATGTTTTAGCATAGGTCATTCAACTGGATTTTTCACAATTTTTACACGTGCGAAGTACAAAATGGACTACATGAAAAGCTAGCTTTGCTTGTGTATACACAGATTCTTAAATGGCCAAATATGTAATTTCAAGCCAAATTCATATTTTTTTTTTTGAAAAATTATGAAGCCCACATAGTCCACTTGATCATGTATATGCCAATTTTAGTGCTGATTTTTTGAAAACTTTTGATACATGTAATATTACAGAGGTTATTTATTATACAAAAATATCACCCATCAGGCCACTGTGCGCTAGTGGACACTGCTACGTTGTTCTCACAGCATCCTTAGTATAAATGTTCTCACCCCTGGTACATTAATTTTCCTTCCTAATCCTCCAAAATCAATATGATTCCTCTCAACATTGTAGATGAGCTGACTTAGTTCTCGGCAACAATAATTGTCAGCACATGATGTTTCATCTATCAAGTTCAACTATTGTAACTTACCTTACTTACAGCTTTCTGTCTCAAAAAAGCAAATAAATGCAGGTCTTAGGAGGAAATGGTTCTTGCTGTTGTTTTATAAATGTTTCACATAACATTGGCTAGGGATGAGATCATGGGTTACACTACACAGACAACAAAGTCTTTTTTTATTCGATAGTAGAAAGTGTTAAAAATAAATTATCTTTTAACTCTGACAGATTCCAGTTGAGTTTACAAGAAGAGAGGTATAATACTAGTGAGATTATATGATTAACAAGTGTAGGTCTAAGTCACCTGGCAACCGCGTTACCTGTGCTATGTCCCGTGGTGTTGTGTGTTGCTGAGGTTTTATATCTTTTGATATAGCCAATGAATTATTTATAAGAGGTTTAATCCTCTTAGTGTCGTGGGATGCCAATTTTCAATCATGTAAGACCTTGTCAATATGCAGTATCACGACTAGTTGATTCTCACCCCAGTTTTTGACCTCCTCATGAATCTGTAAACTATGCATGCAGAAACTTTAAAAGTTAAATACTTGGTTGAGAGTTAGACATAAAAGATATTGTATAAGAAAGTAGAATTACATAATTATAAAAAAACAAATTCTCATGACAGTGTGTTGTGATAGACTATAAGATGGTTTCTGCTTGACATATCTTTACCTGATTTCTTGCCTGGGCAACCAAAAGTTGTCAAAAGTGAAGTAGCCAATGGCCAAACAAAAATAGTATGGGCAACTGTCGAAAAAAAATCAGAGAATAAAACCAATTATAGTGCCTTAACATAAACTTGGGGACAGTATGTTTATCAGCTGTCATTACTTCAATAAGAAATGTGGTTAGGGTTTATTATGGATATAAGAAAATGTGATGATTTTCACAGATCTTCTTTACGCTCAGTGAAAACAGGCAGATTTTTGAGTATTTTATCAATACTAAAGACCGCTGAAGGGAGTGGACCATATCAGGTTTTAAATGGGGTTTAAGAATTAAAAATAATAATGTTTTATTCTGTTTTACACATTACAAACATTGTCATGTTAAATGTGATTTAAAGGAGCTGAAGCGTTGTGTTAAATACTATGGAAATTCATATTTCTTTCCATGTCATTAATGGGCCTGTCACTTCAATTATTTTTCTCGCCCAAAAGTTATTTTTCGGGACAGCCTTTGAATGGCTCTCATTTTAGGCACCAGAACCATGTACATGTTTAACATTTTTAGTGAGAAATACCTTAAAATCCCTATATTATTTATGATCAGGAGTTTCACCCAATATCTATGTAAATGCGTATAAAGTTCCCTGTTGTATGAGTTACAAAGGGAGAGAGCTCTCATTATACCTGTGGTATGAGTTACAAAGGGAGAGAGCTCTCATCATACCTGTGGTATGAGTTACAAAGGGAGAGAGCTCTCATCATACCTGTGGTATGAGTTACGAAGGAAGAAAGCTCTCATTTTACCTGTAGTATGAGTTACAAAGGGTCAGAGAGCTCTCATCATACCTGTGGTATGAGATATGGAGGAAGAGAGTTCAACATTTAAGGTTATCATTTAAGTAACTGTTAATTGCATTAATTTATATTTGTAGCATATTTCCAGAAAACTTAAAAATTAATATCAAATTATTTTATTTTTAGGTCACCTGAGACGAAGTCTCAAGTGACCTATTCTAATCACCTTTTGTCTGTCGTCGTCCCTTGTGCGTCGTCCGTCGTCCGTCCGTAAACAATTTACATTTTCAACTTCTTCTCAGAAACCCCTGAACCAATTTCAATGAAATTTGGCAGACACCTTCCTTAACCAAGGACCAACCAAAATTGTGAATTATATGGTCCCGAGCCCCCAGGGGCCTGAGAGGCAGGGCAAAAAGGGGTCAAATTGACTGAAATTTCAAAAATCTTCTTCTCAAGATCCAAATATGGTAGAATCAAAT